>VNJQ01007373.1:38714-69058 GCA_008042515.1 Drosophila truncata
AGGGGGGGGGGGGGGGCTCACATATTAAAGCATATTAAATGCTTTATCATTTTCTGTCGCCTCTAGATTCTCTTTTTGTATCACCGTAAAAAAATTTAAGCAGCTTATAATTTTTTCTTAAATTTTCATAGTAAATTTAAAACCAGGTGATGGAATCATTATTGTTTTTCTTTCCCTGCAGGACCAAGTGGGTATCAATGCTAACGTATGAAATTCCAATTGTTTGGCTCCCCTTTCGGGATCGGCTTTTGAGTTGAGTTGAGTTGAGGCTGAATGCTGATGCTGGGGTTTGGCACCGATGCCGGGGCTGCTGGTGGTTTCATATTTTTGCGTTCTCTCGAGCTAACCCAATTGCAATATTAAAAGCATGCCTGCCGCAGAAAAGTTTCCCCAGCCGACAGGACGACATCCTGTGGCAGGCGAGCGTGACGCTGCCGGGAAAGGAAAGGAAAGGAGCAAGAGCGCGCGGGGAGCAGGAGAGGAGCAGGAGATGTGGCTGGATCTGGGGGAGAGCCGCTGCTCCGTCGACGTTTTGTGGCTTTCGGGCGGCCGCTAAGCTGAGCTGCCAAAAAAGAGCGGGGTCGTTGCAGGAGGCATCGGGTATCGGGGGCAGGACGATCGGGGCCATGGCAGCGACACGTTCAAGGACACCGATGCCGCAGGATTTTACAATGTGTGACGCGTCTCGAATTTGCTGCAAGTGTGTGTGTGTGTGAGTGTGTATATGAGTTGGTTTCTTTTTTTCCACCAGTTTTGTGTTGGGTTGGCTTTTTGCTTATTTTACTTTTTGGGTGTTCCGCCCGAAAATGTCAATTTACCGCAAAAAATGTGTACACACACGGCAAACCAGGACACACACACACACACACCGCCTAGCTGTGTGTGAACCTATATATTACCCATACGCCCCGTGTATGGGAATATTCTCGTTTGCGCACACATATCATGGCGTACTTGTTCTTGGCCGTGTTTGCACAAATTGGCCAAGGGTGTCGGGCTAAATGTGTAGAAGAATATTAAAATTAAATATACCACGAGAGAGAGAGAGAGAGAGAGAGAGTCGCACAATGGGAATGGAATCCTTTTGAAGCTGTAATGGGGGAATAAACATACGCTCAGCATTTCTGAGTAACGACAATTCTATTTGCACGCTTATTTATAACTCCATAAGTTAGCCAAGCCACTTTGGTCTTGTGTGCGTTTAATTTAATTTACAATTTAACTTGTATGCCATTGGAATGTTTTAAGGTCTGTAAAATATATGCTAAAATGAAAGGCATACATTCTGTGCATTATTTAAATACTTCAGGGATTTATATGCAAGCAAAGCAAAGCTTTTATGATTCCTTGCAGATATGATTCCTTGCAGGTTTTTCTACTTAATTTATAAATCCCTTAAGGAGTTATTTGAATGTTTATAAGCTTTGCTATGCTAGAGAATCTTTAAATAATTTATGTGTTATGTTACATTATTTTTAAATATTTTTCAAGACTTTAAAATTATATTTGTATATTTCTCAAGTTTATATTCTAAATCACACTTAGCCTTAATTTTAAATAATATATATATATTTTGACTTAAGAATAAAATGATTTTTAGGAAAATTTAATATTTAATTATAATATCCAAGCTTATTGAAAGGAATTGCATACCGAAACCAATTTTAATCTCTCAAAAAACCATACAACTTCATTGCCACCTTCAAATCTTGTCATTATTTATCAATTAAATACATGAAATGTGTTACTTTTAAATTTTATTTATGCAATCCATTAAGACCTGCCGTAAAAATATGCATTCCTCAAATTACACGCCCCGCCGTGTAATTTGCAAAACACCACAACGGGGTTTCGAGCCAAATTGAAGGTGATGGAAATATTTCCAATTTGATTATTATTACCATTGTGCAGCGCCGACGACAACGTCGATGAGTCGCCTCGGCTTCTGTATGATTGACTGACGGCATGATGGCATGGCTGACTGACTGACTGACGGACGGACAGACAGACCAACGAGACGGTCTGAAGGACTGGCTGGAGTTGGCCTGACAACATGCCTATTGCCTCGACGACACTTGGCGATGACACTTCCGTGCAATTGTACGCCGCTTCTGGGTTCCGGATCCGGGCTCCGTTCCGGAGATGGGGGGACGTTTATTGGGTGTATGCCATGTCGTTTATTGGCCCGTGTGCGTGTTGCCAGTCCATATATGAATATTTGTGGCAATTCTTATGAATTTTCAGCCACATTTGTACGGGCTACGGGTCCGGGTGAAGAGTACGGCATGTCAGGCCGCACGACATGGCCGTACAGGATGCGACAATGAGTACGGGTGTGAGTCCCGGGCACGGGACTGAATGCGAACGTGAGTGGAGCAGAGCGGAGTCATTGTGTGAGCCGTTATTATGGCCATTTTGGCGCGCGATGATGCGCTCGCTTATTTGGTTATTTGGCCAAATCAAGCAATTTATTCGCAATTGTCGTCGGCGCTGCAATTGTGTGGAAATCGATATGCGTTGTTATTTTAACCGATCATTTCCTTTTGCCACAGCCATTACACAATGAAAGTCGAGCTCTAGCCAACACTCGCAGAAAAAGAAACACAGAAATTCTGCATTAATTTAATTTCAAGAAAATTTAAGATGGTTTGCACATGAATATAAATATAAATGTCAAAGATGAATACAATATATAATAAAATGTATGGCTATATTTTAATAATTTATTTTATTGAATTAATTTCAATATATTAAAGTGACTCAAATAATTGTAATAAAATCTGTATTTATTTAGTTGTGACATCCCGTTGCGAGCTTAAAATGACTTGGAATAAAAAGAAGTAAAATTATTTAAGATGCTTCAGATTTCTTAAAATATTTAAAGCTTAATTTATTTGTCATTATACATAGTAAATTGATTTTAAGAATATTTTTTGATTTCTCAAATTGAAAAATATATTAAATAACACTTTTAAATAAAATTAAACTAATTTCAATTCAAGATAAACTAATATTTCCTTTAAATTTGATAACTTCTGCATTCTATTTTGATAAATTCAAACATATTCATAAAGAAAACAAATATAAAAAATTTATTAGTAATTTTCTAAATTAAAATTCGTCCTGCTGAAAATTAAATCTTATGCCAAAATAATATTTATTGCAAGTGTATTGCTGTTGCTATAGCTGCTGCTGTCGCTGGAGAAATTTGATTTATGCATATTTCCATATGATTTATTTCATTAGCATCATTTTCCTTTAGGTTTCCACCCTAGCCTCCCCCCTATCCCTTCTCCCAGCGGATGCTACCTTTAACTTTTCCATTACCTTTTCTTTTTTTGAGTCCTCCACCCCGTCCCCGTCCTCGGCAAGCATTTTATTTTTTAATATTTATTTAAACATTTGTTGCAGCTTCCGTTTTCATTTCTCGTCCGTTACGTTTGAGTGATTCAAACTTGACGTTTGCCTTTGTATAAATTTTTTCTGCCTCATTTGATGCAGAGAATGAAAAGTTTCCCTGCACCCGTCCCAGGCCGGGACAGAAAGCAGGAGCAAAAAAGTATGTATATATATATATATATTTCCACAAAACTTTTGTTAAGAAAATATGAATTCCAAATGAAAATATGCTAGAAATGAATTGAAACTGTAACGGTTGGAGCGACCAAAACGAGCGCGTGCACGAACGAGCATCAGAAAAAGGAAAAAGCTGGCGAAAAATGGGTGGATGAATGCCAATCCCTTGCCAAGGATGTGGACGGAGATGGAGATGGAGACGGAGACGGAGACGGAGACTGAGTCCCTTCCCTGGCCCGCCGATCTGCACAAAGTTGCAAATAAAACAGCGCATAAGAAACAATATACAATAAAAAGCAAAGAGGAGCCGCTCTAGAGCTATGACGCTGCTCCCACTCCTCTGCTGTCGGATCCTGGGCACTGCCAGATGGAAATGAAAGGCAAACACGATTCAGTTAACGAGTGACGAACGCTATTGCTAACTGGGGACTGCTTATGCTCGCATGTAGTAGGTCTGTGCACTGAAAGAAAGAGAGTTTTATAAGAAGAATTTAGAAAATCAGTTGAAGAAGGACATATAAGCTTAAATAAATGGTATAAAAGACAAGTTGTTATCAATAGAGACAATTATCCTTCTGTTTATTAAAATCTGCCTCTGCTTTCCTGACAATTTTTAATTTCTCGACTCGAAATGAGTCTTTAAAAAATCTTTAAAAATATCTGTAATCATTAACCCTAAAGTCCCAATATATATTGCAACATATTCTCCAAGTACACGTGCGTATATAGAATCGTCAGTTGAAAGTGCTGCTGCTGTTCCTGGTCGACAGCAGATAGAGCTGGACTTGGACGTGGACGTGGCCTGGCATTGGCATTGGAAATGAAAATCGGGCTGGCAAATGGAGGGGAAATTGAGGAAGGAAATGCAGAGGGGACTGGGACGCAGGAAACGAGGGAAAATCGCGAAGCTGGGCTGAATGATTGCCTTGCCTGCCGAACTGACTGACTAACCAATGAACGGTTCAAAATGAATGACTGAATGAATGAATAAATGAACGGATGAGCGCACCTCTTCAGTTGGCTGCATTCGCAAACTCGTTCAGACTCTGCCGGCTGTATCTATTGAACTTGGCCAGAAAGCAGAAAGCACCACAGCCAATACCACCAACCCACACATCTTGGGACTTTCCCACACCCACTTTTGGCCGCAAAGTACAATGGAAGTTAGTTCCTCCGAGTCGGCTACTTTATTGAGCGTAAGTTTTCGGCCAGGCCATATTATTTGATGTGGTTGGTTATGAAGTCAAGCTCACCGATGCCCCGGCACGAGTATATTACGTATACTCGTATATTTCTACTTCAACGGCCGATAAAATTAACTATTTCGCCAACGTGCACGTAATGGGCGCATCATTTGCCCGGGGCTGTCTGCACATCGCCCTCGTCCAAGTCTCGTCCTCGCACTGGCACTCACAATCGTCCTCGTCCTCGTCCTCGATTCTCTGTGCCCCATTTCCTGGTTGAAGTGCTTTAAATTGCCATAAAAATGCGCTATCGACTGGCATCTTTTGCCGGCTGTTGTTATTACTGACTGTTGTTCGTTTGCCTGCCTGCCTGCCAGCCAACATTTCTACACTCAATTTGTACAAATTTAATTGTCTGCTGCCCTCGTCTTGCTTCTATTTATTTATTTGTCCTGGCTCCTTCTTCAGTTTTTTTTTTTTTTTTTGTTGTCCTGTTTTTGTTGTGTCTTTTTGTTGCTTGTTCATTTTTTCGGTTAACGCCTGCCAATGCCAGAATGTCCAGTGTCCGGTCTCGGGGAGAACCTTTTATGGCGTTTTATTTATTTACGATGCGCCCTTTAAATCAATGAAGCATACGCCTAGCCTTGTCGCTTAAATTTACGCACAACTTTGCGAGGATGCTACCACATCCTGGCAGCCTGGCAAAAATGTAGGCTTGTTGGGCTTTGTGGGCTCCTTTTAGTTGGCTTAATGCAATGAGGTATTTTTCGAGGGATGTCAGGTAGATTCCCTATTTACCCTATTTACTTGAAAACTTTAAATACTCCATTTAACAATTACTAAAACTTCTACAATATGTATTTTTAAACTATAAATATTAAAATATCTGTAATACATTTATTTAGAACCAATTCAACAAATTAAAAAAATCCTAAGTATTTTATTATTTATTTATTTTTTTTTTTTATTGATTTCTGTATATTAAAATATTTTAGGTCTCAAATATATACACATCATCCTGTTGTCGATACCATGAATATTCGATTTCCCTTTTCATTTTGTGCGCGCTAACAGCAATCAGCTAGTAAATCGAATTTCTTGCCTAAAACAACAACAACAAAGGGAACGGGGACAGTAACTTCTGGCAGAGTGGCCAATGGAAAGCAAAAAAAAAAAGAGCGGCAAATAAATACAAATACAAATACAAGAGCACGGCGCGCCGGATGAAGGGACAAACTAAACACTGCGTTTGTTTTAGCAGCTTCCGTTTCCTGTTAGCAGCCAGGGGGAACAGCGGACCACCAGGAGCAGCCATGGAGCATCCATGGAACAGCAGTGGAGCATCAGCGACGCAGTCATCCATCCATCCATCCGTCCATCCATCCGTCTATCCATCTATTGGGTCAACTAACCAAAAGACTAGCCCATACGCACGGCCATCCATCTATATCGTCTACGTCTGTCCACCCATCGAACCATTCATCCATCCTATCCACATCGACATCCACATTCCCATCGAAACGTCGTCGTCCACATCCACATCCATCCGATGGAGCAAACCGTCCAGTTACCGCTCCTTTGACAAGCGGCAAAGCTTCCTGTTTCCCTGTTTTCCTGCTTTCCTGCTTTCCTGTTGCTGTCTCTGGACAGGACAGGGCTAAACGCATTTGTTCCAAGCTTGTTTAGTTTAACTTTAATTGAATTTTGTGAATTTTGCTTTTCTTGCCTTTGCCAAATCAGTTTCTATACGTTTTTGCACAAACCTACTCATTGGGCAGAAGGGCATATTGACTTCGTGGTTGCCAAAGGTAAGTAAGCCAAAGTTTCTCAATCAGGACAACCGAAGACAAAGTCATACGATAGGCCATTCATCAACACTGAAATTTAATTAGTTAGTTTTAAATATACTAAAAAATATTTTGGATTATAAATCTTGCTTTATTTTGTGAGTTTTATTTATAATTTGATTTTCAATGTTAGCAAACTTTTTCTACCAAACACTAATTCAATTTAAATACATTTTATGCTAATTATTAATATAAATTGCTTTTCAGCCAAGACCAAGCATTGTTCAAATACTAATCCATTTTTGGCAATAATTTTAAGCCCAACAAATTGGGAAATGGAAATAATTTGTTGTAGCATCGAAGCAAACAACAATCGATGCCATTGGGTATCGTCTGTGCCAAACTTCCGATTAAATTGTGCTTACTTATTTTGTTCTAGTTGAGTTTTCCTTACAGCCTTTTTATTTGTTGGCCCGCTGGCCAGCTGGTGCCACCTTTATATGGGCTGAATTTATTATGGACGAGAACAAAAAGAGCCCGTTGGCCGAAGGCCCTCGAGCCTTCATCCAACAATTGAATCTATATATCCCGCAGTCCTCTGCGGACCAGAGCCCAACGATCCGGCTGGCCAAGACTCAGCCACCATATGGCCAATGGCACGAGTTTGGCTCATAAAAAGGCTTACATAAGTCGGCAGTGGACTCGAACTTGGACTTACCTTTTTGCCAGGCAACTGTAAAATTGTCTTGTTTCGCCACGGCAACGGGCAACGGACAACGGACAACGGGTAACCCTTTTTCAAGTCAAGTGGAGCGGGAAAAGTACGAAATGTGAATTCAATTTGTATGCCCGGACCCGGAGTTTTGAATAATTTGTATGATTTAATTTTTGCGCTTTGTTCGAAACGAGCCAATAAAACGTTTTCATTTTTTATTTCCAACCGAAAGCGACGTGCTTATGCGGTCGATCGAGCGCCTCCTTTTCAATTCTGGCCTGGTGGCGTATACGCAATATTCATCGATTTATAAGCCAAAATCAAAGCGGACAGCTATAGCCTATATATCGCCACGACGACAGCTTAAGCCAATCGACGCTTTTGTGATTGCCAAAGTCAAATATGGCATTATATGTGTTAGCCGCTACACTGCCCACTAAAAGCCTGTTCCAGTAAAAATGATTTAATTTGAACAATAGTAAAACATAAGCTATTTGCTTGACCTTTGCCTTGTATTACTTTCATTCAAGGATTTGCCAAGGATTGAGTAAATAACTTAAATTAATAAACAATAGGTGCAAGACGAGCATTAAATAAATTTAATGGCTAAGCCGATTTCTAAGCCTTTCCAGGCTTTGTTCCAGGCTTTAAATCTTTTGTAAATAATTGCAATGAATTTTTATACGGCCAACAATGGATGCCTCAAAAATGTGCAAATAACCGAAATTGAATTTCCTGTGGTTGAAATGAGTAAATGTTAAATAATATATAAAAGAAATTAAATCTTTCATATGCAAATAGAAGTGTCAGGATGGCTTCATACATACAGGGAGGACTCTAAAAGGTGACTCTAATGCTTCTATATTAATCTCTAAAATGAGAATAAAAATAGTTGCTTAGCATTAAGTAAATTATTTCCTTATCTTTAAGGTAATTTACTATAATTTCGTTTAAGCTAAATACTATAAAGCACTTTTCCTGTACCAATAAACTCCAATTTTCCAAATTCACCTTAACTAAACCATTAAAATCACGCTCAAAGGCGACCAATTGCATGGCAACTGATTTCAACCATTGTTGTGGCGGCTGGTCTGGTTCGTTGAATAATATTATTTATATTTGCGTTTGCCAACTTTTTGGCGGCACTGTTAATCTGGCCGGCGATTATAGGCCATATCTATTATGCTCTTTGTTGCGCTGCATAAATTATGCGCAAAGCTCCGCTCTGTCCACAAAACCAATGCGGTTAACCCCCGGACCGGACCGGACCGGACCGGGCCGTCCATGCTCGCCACTGGAGTTTTATCTAAGCCCAAATAAATTTAATCAACCGCAATCGGAAGTGTTAGAATAATGACACAATAAACAATAGCAATTAAAATATCAAATATAAATCATTGTGTAAATTTACAGCAATTGCCGTTGAGCGGGGCAGAGCTGCATGCAGCTGCATGCATAACAGCAGGAGTTATTACTGGGCTGCTCATAGATACGTTTTCATTATTTGTTTGTGTTCCTATTTTTTGCCATCGAAAGTCATAAAAAGCATGCAAATACAAACAAGCAAACAGGCTGATTGTTTGTCCGTTTGTCCGCCTGTTTGTCCACTCGTCCATGTGTGTTTGTCCATGTGCTTTGCGGCCTCTGCGTGCAGCTAAACACACACCCAGGACCCTGGTCGGGAAATCCCCTGACCCCAAGGAAGCCTAACCCGCCCGACGTCGCCTCTCCATCCGACCCCGGGACCCGGGGCGATCGAAGCAGACATAAACGCATGCATAAATTTGCACGCATAAAATCAAATCAAAATTCAACGACATGTGACAATTTTATGTCCACAAAATTATGTATTTGTTGAAAACACACACATAACCGGCAACAACAACAACCGAACACGGCAAAACAACGAAACAACAATAATGCAGAGCAATGAAAATAACCACAATGGCAGATACAACAACAATACAAGCGACCATGTGAACAACATCGAGAACGGACTAAAGGACGTAGGACAGCGGCAGGGACATAAGGCAATAACAACAAACAGCTAAAATAGCAACATGAGCAGATTATAATGAACAACATATTCGCACGGCCGCACCCACTGTCACCGCCCCCCATTTTCGCTCACTTTCATAATCGCACACGCACTCAATTTGGGGGGAAATAAGGAGGGGTGCGGCGGAGGGACGAAAAAGCTGAGGGAAAAATCGGATAGTCGAGGGAGCAACAAAAGCAACAAAGCGCCACGCAACAATTTACGTGTTTTGACACTAATACAAAAGCCATTACAATACATTCACACGCTAAGAAATATATATAGTAAATGATATGTTAGTTTTCACCTTTTGAAACTGAAATTGTTGTTCCATTTCATTGATGTTTAATTTTATATTAATAATTATAGACTTACGAAATTCTTAAAATCTCTTCATAATGAATACAAAGCATTGAAAACTTTTTGCTCTTTCATAACTTTTATTATATTTAATAAGTATTTCTTGCTTACTTCTCGTTTTTATCAAGGAAGCAACAGATATTGATTTATAGATATGTCCAAGAGATTATATAAAAAATTATTTATTGCAAACTTAGCTTGTTAATAAAACTAGAAATTGGGGTAAGAAAAATTTAGGAATCATTTTAACAATTTTAGTTTTAAAACTCCAAGGCAATTGTCCATTTAAACCTTTTTTTTGCTCAAAATTTCCAAGAAAGGAATTATAATAATAAAATGAAATACATAGGAACTCACTTAACCCGCAAAGTTTTATAATTCCTAACCCCATAATTATATATAATTTTCTTTCTCTGCACTAATACACACGTGCGCACAAGCTTACACCCACGCGCCCACACACAAGGAAGGAAAATTGAGGGCGAAAAAAGCAAAGTTTCCACATTTCCCTAATGCGTCGAGTGGCTTTCACTCAATTTTAAGGTGGCCGAGCCCAGGACGAGTGTGGGTCACCTTTGAAGTCCGAACGCCGAATGTCTTGGAATTGCCGTAGGGGCATATTTAACTAGTTTTACAGGCGATTTCGCCAAAACAAGAAGGACTGACGAAAGGAAATGCCAGGACGCATTGCCTGGCCTGACGTGACTTTGGGAATGGACCGCACCTTGGCTTTAAGACAATTTTCGATGGACGAGGCCGAGTCCTGGCTGCTCGCTTTTCTTATCTCGAAGGTTTTTCCCCTTGGGGGAAAAGAAATAGGTCAGGGGGCGGGAAGGGTGTGGTGTGGTGTGGTGGTGGTGGGGATTTTAATGATGAATTGCTCGGCCGACGGTGCGTATACGTTACAGTTGACATTGACATATTTTGCATTAGCATAAAAGTATGCAACATATTTTCCCACTCCCATTTTCATATTCCTTTTTTTATGTCATGTCCTTCGCCAATGTCCTGCTGCTGCTGCTGCTGCTGCTGCTGCTCGAGGGAAATGACCAAAGTCCTGCTGGGGTGAGAATGAATCCCAGTTATGATGAAATATGTGAGGAATTTTAGCACAATGAGCAGGGTGGGTGGATTGTTTCCTGGCATTTGCCACTCGCTTTGACTGAGAGTTCTCAATGCCAAACTAGCCATTCACATTAAGTACTATCACAGGTTATCCTTAATCCCTGTCAGATTCGATGCTTTGACTCGATGAGGAGGCCCTAGACAAAATTCGGTACTTGCAGTTTGAAAAGCCCGAGAAGCATTTTCACTGCTCATTTCCCCGTTAGGTAGGCAAAATTCCAATGTGAAAATGCGCACACTTTCGGCAATTATACAGAACGCAAAGTTTTGCAAAGGCAAATATTTACCGCAAAATTTCGTAGATTCCGTAGCAGCAAACAAAATCTAAGGCCAAGCCAAGTTTACGTTAAGTACTCTACAGAAGTCATATTTGTTCCTGGAACATGTGTGTGTGCTGGGGGAAAATGGTGCAAAATTTTAAATCAAATTTGCTGTGCAGGGCAAATAATTCATGCATATTACAATTTAAATTAGGCGTTGCTCTAAGACCAAAGTCAAATACAGATGCGGGCGAATTAGGAAAAGTGGAGGGTTGAGTGGGTTCAAGATTTGCTGATTTCGCATTTACATTGTCCTTGTGTGTGTGTGTGTGTGTGTGTGTGTCGGTTCATTTATTGACAGATTGAAGGATTATGGAATGCCTTTGATAATTTGCTGCGGCTGCACTGAACTTTAAGCTCATCTGCTAGCAGGACGAGCATTTGGGCTAAGCCAGCAGCAGCAACAACAACAACATGAGCAGGCAGCCTCACACAATGCAAATATATTTGCAGTTTATTTTGCGGATTTCCGGTTGCAGACAAATCAAAATTTCTGCTCAAATACACAAAATGTCAGTTGGCAAATGAATGGAAATGAAACCACAGTCAGCAATGTCCTGTCCTGTCCTGGTCCTATCCTGTCCTCTCATTCCGCACATGTGACAATGTGACAATGAGCGATGAACTGAAGCCACAAAAGACAACACAGCATGTGAAATTAGTTTCATCTACCACCAATCGCCCCACCTCCCCATCCGGCCACGCCCCCTTTTGGCCCTTTTGGCCCTTTTCCCCGTATCCGGCAGACAATGTAGCAAATTATTGGTTTCCATTTCGATTAGTCCTCCGTAAAGCCCCCGTTTGCACTTTGCAACTTTTATTTAAAATAACATCGGACACAAATATTACTGTCAACTGCTGCTGTTCACAATATTTTCCACTGGCTCAATTAAAGTGTCAGCCAACAAAACCAAAAACAAAAAAAAATAGAAAGCAAAGAAAAAAACACAAGAGAAACAAAAATGGATGCCCACACTCTCCACACGCCCACGCACATACACAAGTCAGATTTGAAAAACCAAAACCAAACCCAAAATTAGGAGAAAACAAAAAAGTAAAACACTCGAAATTGTCAAAACTTTTGCAGCTTGCTGTTAGCCATTTGCTGTTTTTATTACTTTGCTTTTAACTTGAAACAAGATTTTTGAAGTTCGTCTCCGAATCTGTTCGGTGTTCGGTGTTCACTGTTCACTGTTCACAGCTCGGTGTTCAGTTTGTGGCAAGAGGAGATGGGTGGTGGTGGTGGGTAAGTGGTGGCAATGCGTTTTGGCCAACTTGGCCGAAACACAGTTCGCTCATCAGCTTTCGGACATGACAACAGCAGAAATACATTTTTCCGGGCCTTGATGAGTCCGAGTTTGAGTCGGAGACCGACACCGAGACAGTGTCCGAGAATAAGAATCAAGTGGAAAGCCATGCAACTTGCCCTAGCGATGCCACAATTTGAAATATTAATGTGTGAATCGGCACGGACAGGATGTCGGCCAAGCCAGCAAGTTTTTCATCCTTAAATGTGCATTAAACAGAACATGGCCCAGAGCCGAAACCGAATGTTTATTGACCCGCTCATCTCCCAATAGACCAAATCCAAGCGACAAACGAGCGATGGGAAGGCACACAGTCAAAAATATAAATTAATATCTTTAAATTAAAAAAATACAGTTTTGGATTTAAATTTATTAAATTGTATAACTTTAAGCGGAAGAAAATTTAAATTTTTAGACAACTTATTAAGTTTTTTATCCAGATTTTAGCTTAGACCGAAAGTTAAATAATTTACGTATGTATGTTTAAATAGTAATTATATAAGCGAATAATAGTATAAATTTTTGTAGAAATTAGGAGCCATAAATTATATTTTAAATAAATAAAAGAATAATAACAACAATATTTATTAAATATTAAAGTAACAATAATTAAAATTATAAGAAATTATCAATTTAAAAATATATTAAAAAGCTAAGAAAAATATAGCAATACACAAACAGTAAAAATTAGTACTTATAATTCATTATAATTAGTACCTAATAATGGTAAATTGTTGCTTTCATAAATTTATTGTTTTAATAAAAATAATTTATATTTTCTAACAGTGTAGAAAGCAGGAAGACCGGGACTGCTGTCAAGTTTATTAGCTACGCTTGGCAGGCAGCTACTGAAATGGCAATGCGATACAGCATTGATGATTGGCTGCTTTGATAAGCGGGCGAGCATTAAGCTGACAAAAAGTGTAACGAACGAAAATAGGAGAAAATGAGAGAAAATGAAAGAAAATACTTTCCCCTACAGCTGAGAAGAATCCCCAATAGAGGGCGGAGAGCGGAGGGCAGCGCAAATCCTTTAACACGAAATTAAGACACATAATCCTTGACAAGCAGTAATGGCAATCTAATATGCCAACGCGTGCATTTTCGACTGGTCTAAGCCCGCTGCTGATTGACAAGGCCGGAGGGAAAGTGGCTGAATGTCGAAGGACGACACAGTACAAGTAAAAAGCGCGCAAGGACATAGATAGAAATTATGGCATCCTGGCCAAAGATGGTAAACTGAGCAAAGCGCTAAGCCTTTCGGCATTTCGTTTGGCTTTAAAGCAAAACTGAAGAATGAAGAATGACTTTCTGCTAGAATTATCAAATGGAATTAAATGCAAATCCCTAAATCCATCACAGGCAAGCATCTCCCCCCCCCCCCCCCCCCCCCCCCCATCCAAATCGAGAGGGATTTCCGCTCGGCCATATCTATCACTTTAATTAGAGCCGGAAACAATGGCGGACGCACAGCAGATGGAAAAGCACACTGACCTGCAAAAGTTACATTTTTGTGACTTCAATTAAATTTAAGTTTAAATTCAAGTTTACTTTAAACATTTTACTGACATTTTGTAAATATTTCTCTATAAATTTTACATTATTATTTTTTATATTGATTTTAAAATGTTTTTAAGCATAATTGAGTTGCAAAGTTAATTTTTATAAATATTTAAAGCCAAAGCAATCCAAACGAATGTTGTAAAACATTTCGTTTCGGTGGAATAGTGTAATTTAATAGCAAACCTAGTCTAACCTGGCCAGAGGTCGCTGAAAAGGTTAGGCGAATTGAAATAGAAAATTTTAATTACATTTTGTGCAGTACTACCAGTGCAGGCTCGTTCTGTTTGTTTGCGATGAATTAAATTTCATTTCCCTGGCTGCCGTTTCTATTGCTGTTGCTGCTGTTTCTATTGGTTTGGTTAGGTTGGGTTTGGGCCATGGGCTCGGGCTTGGGCTCGGGCTTGGGCTTGGGCTTGGGCCTTTGCATGCGCAGCGACGCCATTAAACAGCCGTTTCCGGTTTACGCGCTTTGAGTTTCCGCTTCAAACGGCAACAACAACGGCCCAGGAGTTCCCGGAGTCTGATTGTTGTTGGCCGAGAGCTGCAGCAGCTGTTGCCTTGGTTATTGTGCGCGCCTTTGTTGGCATCGCGCTGTTATTATTTTGGATTCGCACACACACACACACACCATGGGAATGCGAGTGCGAGTGCGGATGCGGATGCGGATCCTTGGCTGTCGTCAACGCCGCCTTGCACCATCTTTAATATAAGATTCAATTCCGCACAAAAGGCGCGGGTGCCAGGAGCTAACAGCTAAATTTCGCTTTCGTGTTCTCAACGCTCTCGAGGCGTGGAAAATCACGAATACGCACTGTAGCGCATTCAACAAGGAATATAATTGCACCGAGAAAAAAGCGCAAAAGAGGGATAATCAAGATAAAGTTTTAAGATGATCTTTTAGTAAAAAGAAAACCGCTTGAAATAAGCTAAAGTTTAGTTGATAATACCGAATCCTTTGTGGAATTCATTTAAGAATATTTCTATATTTTAGTTTCAGTGCAGTGACAGGCGAAAGCAATAAGCAAGCAACATTTCTATTGCATGGCCAGGGCCAAAGACGCCAGCCGCAAAACATACTCATACTTGTGCATTTCTCTATATTTTTAATTAAACGCAAAAAGCCCTTTTGGCAACACGCAAAGCGCAGCTGCTGGTGCAGAAACCGGCGCCCAAGCAGCTCCAAGCAGCAGTTACAGCAGCAGCCATGGAAATTGTGGGTGGCTATGAGGAAAATGGTGAAAATGTACTCGAGCGAGTGCAGAGCAATCCCGACGACAGCTTCAAGGTTAAGTCGTCAAGCTTTGTTCGCAGCGGAAAGCCGAGCAGAGGAACTGGATTTTCCACATCTCGAGGTTAGTGACTTCCAAGCAATCTAAGTGGATCTGCAAGGCTAAAGCCGTTAAGTGTATTAAAATGTTGTTTTAATTTAGCTTTGAAACTATTTCAGACCCGGCGAAAGATGTGACATCTTGAAAATTGAATTGCTAATGAAGTGGCATACAAGTAGTGCTCATTAGTTCGTGGCAGCGTGCAAATAGATATTGAATTGGAATGGGCAAATATACATATGAAAGCACTTGTATTTTCTACTTTGAAAAACTAATTACAACTATGTGTAAAATTCAAAGAAGTTCTTGAAGAGATTATATAAAATTTACTCTAACTTTGATGTTTAATTAAAAGTTAAATAAAGTTCAGATTTCTGTTGTTTGCTTTATAAAAATAACTGGAAGAGCAACTGACTTCTCACAGTTGAACTGTAGAAATTAACTTGCATTAATAATGTTCTGCCTCATTATTCGCTCTTTTTTTCCGGTATTCCCATGAAAAGCAGATTCAATTTGCAGCCAAAATCGTGTTCAGGGTCTATCTGTCGCCTTTATTGTTGTACCTTATTGTGCAAATCGTAATGCCAACATCACGAGGTCGCCAGCGGAGTTGTCCAATACCATGGCAGTCGTATTGGTATTGATGGTGGTATTTGGTATTGGTATTGGCCTTCCGCTGTGCTGACATTGAGCAGGTTATGGGCCGCCGTGGCACGTTTGGGAGCAGAGGAGAGCCCTATGAAAGGCCAATTAATATTTCATAAAGGCGCACGTAGCCAAGACAATACAGACACACACACACACACACACACACATACAGTCAGAGAAATGGAGGGAGCATACAAAAATCCCTCAATCACTGCCAATTAATGTCAGACACAGGCACTCATATTTGGCATTAAGCCAGCCAGCCAGCCAACCATCGAGGCAGCCATCGAGGCAGCTCGCAACGTCGTACATAAAAACAATAAATGATTTATACATAAAAACAAAGAGCAATGCGCGCAAAAGCCACAAAAATAAAAATCACACACACAGACAAGCACAACCAGAGACAATGGAAAAGACAGACACACAGGATTGGGACGAGGGATCGGAAGCAGACCACAGCAGGAGATGCGAAACGTGAATTTTGTGAATTTTACTGACATATTTCTACTACAATTGTATATTTTATTATTTGCCCAAAATCAAAGCAAAACCGAATAGAAAAGGACTGCGGGGAGGAAGCAAAATTACACAGACTTGCACACGGCATAAGGATGTGTAGATATAAGAAAAACACCATGAAAAATAATTGGACATTTTTCAAAAATCAACTACAAAGTGGGAAATTTGAATATAATAATTATAATAATATATTTCTTATTGTTTGATACTTTATACATTTAAAATTATTGATATGTAAGAAAACTCGAATGAAAAGCCTTTAATTAAGTGCAATATTGATTATAACAATCGAAATCAATAAATCTTACATTTTTATGATATTCTTAAGCTCACGATGTGATTAATTTGTGCCTCTATAGGTCTGCAATATATATTTATAATATTTATTTTACTTTATATTTCATCCAATTTCTTAGATTTCTTCCAGTGCGTGGATTTGCCTTAATACTCAATCGAGCGTGGAGACTGTCCGCAGGCCTTTGCCATACATAGATAAAGCCATACACAATGAACAAATGAAGTCGCCGCTGTGTTATGAGCAGCATACATATATTTCGGGTCCGGCTAATTGGAGCCTTAAATTACCCAGTCGGTGTGTGTGTGTGTACGTGGTTTATCTTTAAAGGACCAAAGTGCCTCCTATGTAATTGCTAGTTTTATCAATGGTTTTTGTTATCGCAGAGTCAGAGTCAAATTAATTTGCATATCTATTATTTTCATAAATAACAGCGGACAGGAAGCGTTGTCCTGCACGAATCACGTCAAAAACCAGCTGTAAAAAAAAACATGCGCCGACAAAAAATAAACAATTTAAGTCAATTTAAATTTCTGATGATTTGCAACTGTCAGACTGGGGCCCCGGGAAATTTTTGGGCTGCGAGGCATAAAAAAGAATCAACTAACTCACCACACTATCAGTCACACTTAGTGCACGTTGCACAGTTTCCATTTTGATGAGCACACACACGCACACCACCCGCCGGCGAACGGAACGAAACAAAACAACAACTTTAGCGATACACTAGAAAAAAAATTGATAATAAAAGCGAGATTGTTGATATTTATAATATATAATTATTGAAGAGCTCTTTCTAAAAATTATTAATCCAAAAAAACGTCATTGTTATAAATGTTATTTTGAAATTCAATACACATTTCGCACATGAAAGGTAGCATCTTGCGGGATTTTATTTGAAATGTAAATAGTTTAAACTATTACAGCAATTTAACCATTTTAATCTAAAAGTACAAAAGGGAAAGAAAATAAGCAGAAAACTCCCCTCTATCTTATATATTTTATGTAGAAATTTAACTGTGAAAAACACCATGTTAAACCAAATAAATGTTAGTTTAATTTTTGACTGTAGTACTTTTTTGTGCCCCAACGCAATGCAAGGGTCTACGGGCTACGAAAATTTAACTGGCAAAAAATAAATATATATCTACGTGGAAATATATGTATATGTAGCTGAACTATAGTTTATTCCCAACCGACAAAAAAAAGGCGGCAAAGCCAGGGGGCTTTTCGAGTGCCTCAATGGTCCGAAGAGCAGGCGAAGAGCTGGAGGAGGAGAAGAGTGGACAGGATGGAGGAGTCCTGGCTAGTTGGTGGTTTGTCCAAAGAACAAAACCCCCAAAAAGAAAACAAAAGCAAACAAAAACAAAAAGCGCGAGTGCTAACATTTGCACGCACGCACAAATCAAAACATCAACAAAACAAAAATCGCTGGCGAAAACCAGCGGCACGTAACCCCCCCTCAGCACTTTTCCCAGTCCCCCAACCAGCTCTTGGTTTTCCATGAAAAGTCTCGGCAACAGTATACGTATTTGACATTTTAAACGGGCCAGTCGCCACTTGTCAATCTTTGTAAAAGTTCGCATTTCACATATTTTCTCGACCCCCTTCACTTTTTCCCAGTTTTTCCTTTGTGTGTATGTGTGTGTGTATCTGTGTGTTGTTTTTGCAATTTCTGGCAATTTTTTAGCGAACGTTTTTACGCTATTTTTTCACGTATTCTCTGGTGCTTTTTCTTTCGTTCTTTTTGTCAACCAACGTCGCATTTCTGCTGGCAAATGGCTTTCCAAACGCTGCCATTGCGCCGCAGTCCGCTCGCAAAGTCAGCCTAAAAGTATGCAAATAAAATACGCGCTCTTATCTGTTTGGCATTGGCTTTTGTGTGTGCGCGAGTGCGTATATATATGTGTGTGTGTGTGTGTGTGTGTTGCCTGGGCCAACATGGCCTCTTGGCCAACATGGCCTGCTGGTGTTGGCGGTGCTCGCTGCCAGCTGATGCCATGTGGCAAAAAGCGTAGCCAAAACAATGTTTTAAAATGCATTTGGGCATACTTTGCACGCCGGCACATTGGCAATTGCATTCACATACCATAAGCTTTCTGCCAACGAAAAAGTCCTGCCTTTTGGCGAGCCAGAGGGAGCCAGGTCCTGTGAACCGTGCCGGGGTATTGGCATTGGTATTGGTATTGGCCAGGCCAGGCCCAGACAAGCTCGTGCGACTCCAATCAGCAAAATTGAAGCCATTGGTTATTGTTGGTGCTGTTGCTGCTGTGACATGCGGCTCATATGTCGCGTGAAACGTTCGACGTCAAAAAAGTTAAAAATAAAAAGGGGAAAAAAAAACAAAGTAGTTACTTTTGTTTAGTTCGCGAACGTTAAAGTTAAGCCAAAATGCAACATTGTTGGGATGACACTTGGGCATTCAGGGAGTTAAGTACCGGGTATGCCGAGCTAATGGAGACCTTCTATTGGAGGCTTTATCATATCATTTTGATCTTTTAAATAGCATTGTTAGTTTGTATTATGAATTTATTCAGCAAAATTATTAAATTTAAAGTTTGTCTTATCATATTACATCTTTTAATGGGCGAAAAATACAGGCCTTTCCTATAACTTACTTTAATCGAAAGGAAAATCCTAAAAACTGCTTTAAAGTTTTAAAATTTGTACTAAATTTCTTAGAATATTCAAAGAGCTGTGACTATTTTCAAAATATAATTTAACATTTATTTTAAAGATACTAAAAGAATATATAGAAACTATTTTTAAATATTATTCAAATAAAAACTGAGACATATTTTAACAAAAACTAAGGTATTTCTTAATTTCCAAATACCTGAAACCACTAAAACCGACTTGGAAGTGACATTAAACATGCTCAATTACTTCCTGCTGCAAAATTCAAGAGTCACAGAATGAAATACTAAGTGCCTGCCTGCCTGCACTTCCTTGTTGGGATGTACTTGATGCTCTCTCTCTCTTTTAATTAATGAGAAACCTCACAGAAAACTTTCGAGAGCCATTGAGAAGGTAAAACAAAGTTTAATTTGCTTCTGTCTCTAATGTGACAATTCTCCTTATGTCCTATTAGCCAGAGATTCGCATTCAATTGAGAGTGACGGCTTCATTTAAGGATCTTCACTCGCACGGTATCTAGTTCGCCGAGGCTTTATTATTATATAAACTTCAAGTTTCAAGTTCTTTGGCTTTGTCTTCTAACGCTGTCACTGGCATACCATATATGTCTAAATAATAGAAAAGTTAGTGGCGAAGAATGGAAAAAGCTGGATGCGCGATGCACTGAGCTCATCTCCGAAATTTATATGGGAGGAGCTGCTGCAAAAATCAAGTATTCGCTCATATGTTAGCTTTATGGCGCCATTTTGTTAATTTATTTCACTTGCTTGACAGTTTGTTTTCAATTTTTTATTTTCCTTTTTTTGGTTTTTTTTTTTCTTGCGCTTGGTTAGTTTGAGTTCTGGTTTGGCTAGGTTTTGGCCGGGTTTGGCGTTATGTTTGGTGTGCTTTGCTTTTGTCTTTTGTCGCCGGACAGAGGGGAGTAGTGGTCTTCATAGAAGAGGAGAATTTTTGGGGATTTTCATAGGGGAGGAAATAAATATTTTTTCGCATTCCTTTTAGTGGTGCATCTCGCATTTTTTTTTTTTTTTTTGCTGGTATTTCTCTCTGTTTGTGCGTGTGTTGGTGTCGCTGTGGTTTTGACATAAAGTGCGCTTATAAAAAACCGCCAAGTTAGAAGCGCGCCGGAATAAAATTTTTTGATGAATGCAACGCTCCGTTGCGGGCTGACCAAAAATGGCGTAAAAATAGCTGATAAATTTTGCTCTCTTCGCAAAACAAATGGTTAAAGTTTTAAATTGAAATTGGGCCAAAAGGCGATGCTGAAATTGGTATGGGAGCTAGGTATACACGGAGAAGCTAAAAAATATCCATAATAAATATCTCAATCAAAAAAGACAAGCGTACAAAAAGTAGCATCAGCATCAGCATCAGAACCAAGCGAATGCACTTGAAGTAAAATTATTAACAATTAATAGTTGTCAGGAAAAAGGAAAATAAAAAATGTTAATATATTCGGTATTTTGTATGATTTCCTAAGAATTCAAAGATGTAAATTTTAGAAGAATAAGTTCATAGTCTTCACAAGTCTTTTTAAATTAAATCACAGCTAGTGAACTTCTCTATTCATTTCGATAATATCCTTTTTTTTACTTATTTTTCATATCCCCTTATCAACTCCACATTGATCTAAGATATTCCCAAAATTGATTGGCAAATGATATCTATTTTGTTCTGTGCATACAAATATGAAACAAAACAAAAAAACCAAATGAATATGAAGCGCTCTTGGTTGTTCGGTGTTTGCTGTTGCCGATTTTGCTTGCTGATAAAACAAAAGGCAACAAAAAGCTATGCACAGATTAAAAATCTAAACTAAAAGCAGCAGCAGTAGTAGTAGTTGTGGTAGTATGTGTATAGAAAAAGGAAAAGTATAAGCTGTATCCATTTTCCACCATCAAAGATTTCGCTACCATGTTTTTTATTTTATTTTTTCGTTAGATGTTGGTATAAAACAAGCGACTAAATAAAAACCGCACACACACACAAGCACACACTAGGACTCACTGGGGACTGGGTGGTATTGGGGATGGATTGAGAGCAGGAGACACACGTACAAGTGCAGGTCCATTTATCTTCTGTCATTGTGCGAGTGTTTCCGTTTTTGTAATGAATGTCCAGCTGTGTGCATTGCCCTGCGGACAAGGAGCCGCCTCATGGATCCGAATCCGAATCCGAGTCGGAATCTGGTCCTAGATCTGCTGCTACTGCTGCTGGTGCCGGTGCCAAGCCAGCGCCAAAGCAAACGAATCCGGCCCTGAATCCAAATACGAATCCCAATCCCAGTCTGAAACAGAAACCGAATCCGAATCGGAATCTGAATCTGAAACCGGACCGGAGGCTGAATCGGTGCCACTACAATTGTAGCTAGACGCTCTCGCTGAAAGGCGTCTTTTATGTCGCTTGATAAGATAAGCCTTGCTTAAAATATACATTCGTCGCTATGTATTTATATATAGTATGGCGAGATGGCGACAGATGCGAAAGCAGAAGGATACAGTGTACACTGAGCTGTCAGGATAAAGCTGAAAAGTACTAAAGAAGAAATATTGCTTATACTTGAGTATACCAGAAATGGCTAACTTTAAATTATTTATTATTTAAATATTATTATTATAATAACTATAAGTAAATATATATATAATATAAATGTTACATTTGTAATTTTTTATACCACTTTCAATTTTTATTCAAGACCTTCTTTATTATTAAATGAAAATGAAAATAAAATATAGGAAAAATTCAAAACAAACGTTATACACGCGTATTGATGAATCTAATAAATAAATCCTTCAAAAGTTTAAAATTCCCATCGATTTCTGGTCCACCCCAATGCAAACTCTTTGTGAAAAAGGAGCAGGACATCAAGAAAGGAGCAAATGTGCAACTTGTATGCGGCACATTCTTAATCCGGGTTTTTGTCATTACACTTTCCACTTTCTTTCCGTTCGTTCGCAGATTTGCGTTGTAAGCACTGCCCCGCCCCGCCTTAGACATCGCCTTTGAATTAGGCAGATTTTCCCCTTCCGTACTTTCGTACTTCCGCACATCCGTACTTCCCTCTTTTTTTCCAACACCATTTCTTTTCTTCAGTTTTTTGTTGTCTTTTTTTTTTTTGGCCAGCTGAGGAGCAATTGGAAATAATGCAGTGGGGACAGGACAGATGAGCACAAAGACAAGGCAGTGGACAGTGGGAAATTGAGATGCAGGGACTTAAAAACGGCCGAGAGCAAGGGAAGAGGGCCAAAACAGGCAGTAAGCTGCTTGCTGAAAGACTGCAGTTCGGGGCTTAAATGCATTCAACTGCAAACTGAAATGCCATCAGCCTTTGGGGCCAAGAGCCCGGAATCAGGTATGTTAGCAGGCTTTATTTATGCATTGTTCTGGCATAGGCTTAACAAAAATACCAAAAATAGAAGCTCATTTTTTAATTAATTAAAACTCAATCCATCATGTTTTTGTGATGTAACAAAAGCTTTGCCTTCATCTTGTATTTTTTCATAATTTCGCCTGTCAAATTGCAAGCAACTTGGCTGAATTATTTGGTTGATTTTCCCCACCAAAAACAGACGTGTCCCGCAGGGCAAACGTTAATTCGATTTGAGGGCATCACTCCACTCGCTCTCTCAGCTCCTCTTTGCTCCGCTTGCTATATAATATGGATACATATAGATTCGGCATTCCGGCGGATCCAGTTCCCCGAGTGGCAACCTCAATTTACCCATTTCGGCAGAGTCCCGATGGCATAAGCGAATTCATCCATTAAAGCTGCCAGCAGCGTACATAAAGCCAAACAATTCCCCTAACTACCCAAATTGATCAATTTCAATTCACTGCAAATAGCCTGGGCGTGATTTGTTGGGGTGGTGGCCCTGCCGTGTGGAACAGTGAGAGGGGGCTGTGAGACTTGCCCGTAATGTCGCCCCCTGTTTTGGTAATGTTTGGCAATATAAACTTTGTACTTTTTTTTTGTACTTTTACGATGCAGCAGCAGCAACAGCAGAAGGTCTGTGGAAAAAGTAAAACGACAACGTACGACACCTTTGCCAAGTAGCTGACTATACTACAAAAATTTGTCAAAGCCCGGCGAATTCGAAAACAAAAACGTCGGAGTCGAGTTGAGTTGAGAAGCCAATCGTAGGAAATAGCACGCGCCAAAGGCAAAGTTTGCATTTCAAATTTCCAGCTTCGAGTTGTCCTTTGTCTTTGACTCCGCCAATGGCCAACTATCTGAAACTATCCAGGATCGATGGACTAGACTTAGAGCCCCCCTACTCTGGCTCTCAGCTATCTGTAGAATATTACCGCACTGCTGCAGCTGCAGATCCCTGAGTTGGCTTTGACGTTTCTATGGTGCTCTCCACATCCTGCTGAGCAGCGAGAACCTGCTGTGTTATATGCGTTGTGCATCCCGTGCTCCATTCTGCCATGGCTGAGTCAACTCCGGCTCACCTGGGCGATCATCGTAGCCGATGAAAAGAAATCCCGAAAAAGCACTGGAAAATTATCCTGCGAGAGCAATAAACGTTCGCAAGTGCATGAAATTAAATGCTCGTTTAGTGGACTCAAATCCACATTTTTCTACCCACTACTTACTAAAAGTACATTCGATTTATGACGAACGTGGATGAAAGGAAAGTAACATTGTTGCGAATATGAATAGAAAGAATAGGATGAACCACAAGCTAACAAAGAATTAATTATATTTATATCCAAATAAAAAGAATAAGAATTAAAAACATTAAAAATATAGCCAGGGGATTGCCTGTATAATTGAAATACAAACTGCTTATATGTATGATAGTTTCAAAGAAGGGTATTATTTGGTTGCAATTCTAACCCACAGAACATTCCAAACTTTTTTCTGGGAGAGGGATGCCGCCAAATGCATCCGCATTCGCATTCGCTTTTAGCGTGCGCAATTACACTTGAAGAAATCCTGGGGATTTCATGCGAAAATCCATTTGTCACAATGCCGAGTACGTGAGGCAGCGCTGCGGCTGCAGTAGTGCGTGTAAATGTGTCGCCTGGGCACTGCGCGAGTCCTTGGGGTCCTTTGGATCCTTTGGATGCTGTGCACTGGCTGCAGCACTGCTAGTTCCCCTGCTGCCGTTCCTGCTGCTGCTGCTGCTGCTGCAGTTGCCGGGGCTCAGTCACAATGACACTTCATTTCAGTTGGCCTCTGCGGCAAGGACTCGATGCTTTGCCAAAATATATGTACACATCCACATGCCTGCCTCGTATCTGCAGATGTATCCGTATATCTGTGGTCATTGCCTGGAGCCTTTGGATGAGGAAATAGCCAGCTCTGGATTATTCGAAGCCCACCCAGTGCGTTCGCTTAATGGAGTCGCTCCCAAGGCAAACTCTGGCCAGCCCAAGGAGGGCAGCTCGAAGCGTATTGGAAAGGTAAACGGATTCTTGGATTCTCGGATTGCAGGATTCTCGGATTCCTGGACTCTCGGATTCTGGGATTTCGACAATGCAAGCTGAAATGACATCGGTTGTGGGTGGTGGTGTGTGGAAGGTTAAAGGGAAATTTTCGGGTGAAGTTCGTAAGCTGTAAAAGTAAATTACTCGGAAAAGCATGGGTATTTTTCAAGTATATTATTAACTATTTAATAGTTACTATTTGTACTCTAATGATTTAAGAGTTAGTATAATTAATACTTCCTATAATGTTTAAAAATTTCACAGAGCAAAATCTGGCTACAATCTTAATAGACTTACCTTCAATCGGATTAGTTTTCCAACTAACAATATAAACCAGCTCTCTTTCACTATATACATATATATTTACATAGCTTCCTACCAAAACACTTTCCACCACTTTGCCTCAAACAATGGATGAAGGGTGGATTAAAATTAAAACTTCTTCATTTTAACCCTTGATCTCTGGAATCCGCCCTCGCTTTAACAGATTTGAAGTGCGAAGGCGAACGCCGCACAAGTTTTCATAATCATGAATATTGTTTATCGCTCTGTGAGCAGCTCCGAGCTCCCAGCCATTGCAAGTGCATTTGAGCATAATGAGATAGACTTCAGACTCTCCGGACTTCGGGCTCCGGACTCCAGACACCAGGCTCCCACTCTGAGCCGATTTCATTCCCGGATGTTGGCCGGAGTTAAGTCGCAGTTTAAGCCTCTCGCTAAGTGCTAAGTAAAAAATAGCTGAGACCATAACAAAGAGCTAAAAAAATAGCCTTTACACACTTGACATCGCAGTGGTTTTTACTCTCAATCCGTTTGAAAAAAAAAGAATTGGGGAAGAACTCAAAAGAAAGAAAGGGGAAATTGTTAAAAAAATGTGAGTATTCCTTTGAGAATACCTTAAGTAAAATATAATTGCAGTGTTTCATTTAATGCAGTTGGAATTAATTTGAGAAATACAAATTTAATATCTGAAACCTTTGCCAATGTTGAAGCTGATGCTGATTGAAAGGCTCTGTGGCTTGGCATGAAAAATCCTTAAATTGGCTGCCCACGGTATTTTCATAATGCGTTGTTTCAAGGGTTTACAACGTATTTACACATAGAATTACATAAATGCTGAGCGCATTAACTTTAATTGAAAAGTATTTTTAATTAATAAAATTTCAACACATTGACGCCGAGCACAACACATAATTGCAAGTAGGCATTAAAATATTCCCCCTGCCCCGCCGACAAGGGCAATCATCACAACAAAAACAATATAATGTCAGCACAAACAACTGCATCCGACACATGTATATAGTTATATACACATATTTATATATATATTTACTACATCGTATTGATATGTCAGGCAACAACAATGGCAAAAGGAACAACGAGCAGTGGAAAAAAGGTTAATTGACCAACAAATAACTTAATTAAATCAAATGAAAATTAAACAATTCAATTTTTAATGAGGTTCGCTGGTTTTGACCTCGTTTCAATTATGAAAAGCCAGCACAATGGGCACAAGTGCCCGGGCCAGAGTAGGCAGCTCCCGGATGACTGATTGGACGGACGGTCGGATGGCAACCGGCTGGAGGTCGGTCGGTCCGCCCATCCGGAAAAGTGGAAGTGCCAGTGGCCAACTGACAGCTCTATTAAAATTTCGAATACCCTCAATTTGGACCGCCTCCTCGTTTCGCGGATAGCCGTTATTTCTGTGGTCCTACCTACCCTTCCTTCCTTCACAATAAAAAATCGTCAGTCGGAAACTATTAATTACAGGTGGGGTCCAAGACACAAAAAATAAGGGTTAAGGATGGGATCTAGGCATGAGTGTGGGCTGTAACCGCAGAGCCACGTGTGAGCTATTAATTGCTCAAATAGTTAATCATAGAGTTGGAATGCCTTAAATAGCTCATTAACCAGCTCTGAAATGAAAAAGTTTTATTTGAAAAATGTTTGAATTAAAACCAGACTTTTTAATATAATTTTTACACTGTAGAAATTCAAGTAGTTGCCTTCAATTTCAATAAGATTCAATGTACAGAGTAAGTAATACTAATTAAGTAGGCAGTAGTGTAAATAATACTAATAAATCAGGGAAATGGCTTAGATAACAACATTTATATATATATTTATCTTAATAAAACCCAATTTGTTCTAATGATTAACAATTTTAGAGTTTATATTTAAAGTATTATAATAATAATTAGAAAATCACACAAAGCTCTCATGGATTGCAATTTAAAATCTTTAAAGTCAAAACGTTTGAATGCCGTTTAATGTAATTAATACAAAAAAAAGTAAACCTTTGATTAAACAATAAAAATGCCCATAGCTGACGCTTATCCTGCTGTTGAATCAATAATTAATTATTAATGATTTGCAATGTGACAATTGCTTATGTAAGGATAATTCAATATTACAGCAGATCAACTATCAAAACTGAAACATAACGATTCTTTAACAATTCACAAACCAAAAGCAAACCGCTTGGGAGCTGGGTCCATAAAAAAAACATAAATTATGTAAATTGATTAAAAAACCAGCATACCTCGGCAATAAAATGATTATAAAGCGGACTGAATGAATGAATAAACAATAGCCACTTGCGAAACTGCAACAATTGTGGGCCGGCACTTATAGTGGAACAATTTACAACTGCCGAGTGGCAATTGAAACTAAGACTACGGGCCAAAATGGTTTCCATTGTTTTTGTTGCCTCTCTGCCCCCATTTTGTTTGTCTGCATTGTTTTTGTTGTTGCCGTTGTTTTCGTTGTTCTGGCGAAGTACGCGTTTAATGAATTTTATTGATTGCAAATACAAAATAAGAACAGCATCACGCAAATGGAAACCATTTACAGCTTAAAAATATTTAATTACCAACCGAGGCTGGTCTCGCGGTGGGTTTCGGTGCGGGGGAAAGGGTCACGAAATGTTTCAGGTCTTGCCACCAAATTGCAATTAATCTTCTTTTAACAGCAAACTTTTGATCCGCTTTATTTGCATTTCACTGCGGCCCACAGAGCACCAACAACGACGACGACGACGACCCGCAGACAGAAGGGAATATAACGAAAATGCTTGTCATAAAAAATTATCAAGGGTTAAAAATTATGTTACTCGTTTCATTTCGGTGGCTGTGAAATGATTTATGCAAAATCTGTGCTGTGCGCCCCTCCACCCCTGAAAAACCAACGTTAACAAAAATGAATATAAATTGTGCAATTTCATGTTGTTCTTTTCGCTTCCCCGGCCCCCAAAACTTAGCTCAACTTTTTATGTCCGGCAAATTAATTTAAAAGCAGCAACAACAATCGCCACAAGTACACAATAAATACACGAGGAGAAAGTTAATTAGAACAAAATCTAAATGAAATAAAAAATTAATACAATAGCAGAATTCAAGATGTGCATTAAAATGTTTCTTAAATAATTAAAGAATTTCATTCTGTAAACGTTTCTGTATAAACTTTTAATTTTTCAATAATTATGGCTTTATCAACTAACTTAAAATTGAATAAAGATTATATACTATATTGTACATAAAAGAATCCTTAGGAATTACAAATTTAGCACTTAAAATCTATTTCCATTAGAGCTTTGACTAGTAAACCTATTTAAAAACATTATTTTTTCATCAAACTAATTACTTTGTTAGAGGTTTATTTCCCAGATAAAACTTAACAACATCCTATTCCAAGTTACTTAATATTTGCTTTCTTTGACTATTGAGTTTCCAGTGTAAAATAACAAATTGCGAAAGGGTCCCGGGACCTTCCTGCGCATTATTTATAATCTCACATTGAATGATTTTCACTGCGTTATTTTTTCTTAGTCCCCAAGTGCCGCATTAGCCGATGATAATTTTCTGATAGCCCAGGTAGCCGGGATAGTAGCCGCTGCCATAACCGTAATAGCCCGGTGAGGAACCGTAGTAGTTGTACGGGTAGCCGGGAAATGACCAGGAATAACCACCACTCCAGCCCGCGAAGGGAAACCCAGTGAAGCCGCCGCTAAAGAAGATGCCACGCCGCCGTCGCCGCTGCTGCTGCTGCTGCTGCTGTCCCGGAAGCAGATTCCGCACTGCTCCCTGCTGCACCGCAGAGCCGCCAATTTCCTGCTCCAATGACAGCAAATCCGTTTTTACATCGCCAACTGGTGCCACATCCTTGTCAACAGACGACGCCACCGCCGCCGCCACTGCGCCACTCAAGTGCGTGCCCGGCAGCAACATCGATGGCAGCAGCAACAGCAACATCAGCGGCCACAGCAGCAACATAGGCTGCGCCAGCGGCAACACTCGCTCGCGACGCATATTTAAATATTTAAATATTTAATACAACGATGAAAATATGATATTTATATTTAATTCAATCGACAAACCGCGTCAATGCTCTTCACACAACTGCCAGTCAAAGGGTCGGTGATGTTTCCTATTTATATATGGATAAGTCCGACTTCAATTTAATGCCAACACCATTGACGTTTGTTTTAAAGCCCGCTAATTGAGGCCAATGGAAATTGTTTAATACAAAAAGCTTGTACAAAAAATCAGTGACAGAGGCAAAAAATGAGTAAAGTTACACAAAGGCAAAAGGTATAAATTTTGATTAAAATTGAAAGGTATTAAATGAATTAATAAATAGATAAAGTATATATCTAACATATATTTAATAAAGCCTTGATCACATTTTAAATTCAATGCTTATTTTAATAATTAAATTAAACCCAATTAGATTTTTATTTATTTATTGATTGCTTCGGCTTCAAGTTTATTCAAAAATTAAACCTTCGTTAAACCGAAAACATATCTTTTTATACCCTTGCAGGGTATTATAGTTTCAGTCAGAAGTTTGCAACGCAGTGAAGGAGACATCTCCGACCCTATAAAGTATATATATTCTTGATCAGCATCAACAGCCGAGTCGATCTAGCCATGTCCGTCTGTCCGTCTGTCCGTCTGTCTGTCCGTTTCTACGCAAACTAGTCCCTCAGTTTTAAAGCTATCTGAATGAAACTTTGCAGTTAGTCTTCTATATACTCTCACTCGTAAATATGTCGGAACGGGCCGGATCGGACAACTATATCATATAGCTGCCATAGGAACGATCGGTAAAACTTTCGAAAAAAAATTATAACTTTGTCAGTTTTCAACAAAACTACACCAAATTTGATATTTGACCATTAATTATTAATTAAGAATTTCGGTTTTAATTTCATGAAAATCGGGCGACTATATCCTATAGCTCTCATAGGAACAATCAGAAAAATAATAAAAAAATCATAACTTCGCTGTTTCTTAACATATTTTCATCAAATTTGAGATTTGGCCACTTAATATTGTTTGAGAATCTTAGTTTTAATTTCATGAAAATTAGACAACTATATCCTATAGCTGCCATAGGAACAATCAGGGTAATAATAAAAAATTCAGAGTTCGGCTATTTCTCAAAATATTTTAATCAAATTTGAGAATTGACCACTTATTATTATTTCAGAATTTCGACTTTAATT
>VNJQ01007374.1:0-32187 GCA_008042515.1 Drosophila truncata
TTAAGAAACAGCGAAGTTATGATTTTTTTTTTATTATTTTTCTGATTGTTCCTATGAGAGCTATAGGATATAGTCGTCCGATTTTCATGAAATTAAAATCGAAATTCTAAATTAATAATTAATGGCCAAATATCAAATTTGGTGGAGTTTTGTTGAAAACTGACAAAGTTATAATTTTTTTTCGAAAGTTTTACCGATTGTTCCTATGGCAGCTATATGATATAGTTGTCCGATCCGGCCCGTTCCGACATATTTACGAGTGAGAGTATATAGAAGACTAACTGCAAAGTTTCATTCAGATAGCTTTAAAACTGAGGGACTAGTTTGCGTAGAAACGGACAGACAGACGGACAGACGGACAGACGGACAGACGGACATGGCTAGATCGACTCGGCTGTTGATGCTGATCAAGAATATATATACTTTATAGGGTCGGAGATGTCTCCTTCACTGCGTTGCAAACTTCTGACTGAAACTATAATACCCTGCAAGGGTATAAATATTATTTTAATGGGGAAAGGGTGTATTTGTCCGAAGAAAAAAGATATTTTAGTTTTAGAAAATGAAAAAAAGCAGTAAAGGATTTTTATTTATATTTTGCAAAATTTTCTCATTATTTTAAGGCTTTCTTTGTATTAAAATTAAACGAGCTTTGTAACAAACAATTGTTACTATTGGAAAAGTGAATATTTATCATAAATACAATATTTCCTTAATGCCCTTAAATATTTTATTTATTATATTACATTTATGTTCAGAAAATAATTTGTAATTTCAGATTACCTCTGACTACACATATGCCCTTTTCTAACACCATTTTCCCTCTACAACTTTCACCCCCTTTAACTCTTTTAGTCATCGTGGCAAAAACAAATTCATACATCATCTTTCATGCAATTTTCCTTCCCTGCTTTTCATCCATTTCCTTCCCCATCCCATCCACGACTCACATCATTTTCAAAGAAATTAATACGAAATCAATCAAGTATAATTTTCATTTACGTTTTGCCCATTTGGGTTTCGTCGATTTGCCAGATCATCGTGGCCATCACCACCCGTGGTGTTAATGAAAAAGTTCTGTGTTCAACAAAAGAGTTGAAAATTCCAATTTTTGTCATGCTCATCGAGCAAGGAAGGGGGAGAGGAGAAAGTTTTCCCGGTAATTTGAGCAAGCAACATTAACCCCTTATCGCCAAAAGCGAGCATTCATTAACTGACCCCAAAGCGTAATTAATCTCTCTCTCGGCTAGAGATTCTCTCCCGCCATCAAAGGGAAATAGGAAAATCCACCCCCTCTCGATGTGGCAGTTGCATGTTGTAAATTAGATTTTCGTCTGTCATGGCAACCCTTGTGGGCGAGCGAGGGTGGCTGCAGCAGCAGCAGCCCGACCTCGACCTCGGCTCGTTTGAATGCAAAACTGCCTTTGGTCATTAACCTGTCTGAAGCACTTTGCAGCTAACTTCTATACGGATTCGGATTTGGATCTCTCCCCAAAACGAAGGGTACAGCGAAATGCTTTCAGCATTCGAAGTTTTGCCACCACCCAGGAAAAGTACAGAGTTTCCACACTGTCACGATGCCCAATGCCGATGCGACGCCATTTTTGGACGAAAAACTTCTTAATGAACTTTAACGCAGACTGCGAGGGAGGTTGTCCTTGGGTTCTGGGGGGTTAAATAGCCGCACAAAAGGGTTAAACAAGTGTTAAGGGGTTATGAAGGGGGGAAAAAAGAGTTGGATAGAGGTCATCAATCATATTTTCTGCATAGCTGAATCATTTACGCCGCTCAGTTTTGGGTTACTTAATGGGTTTAGCCATAGAAGGGGATCAGTTTAATTATGGAGAACAGAACTGGTTTTCAGGGGGGATTTCTTGTAAATAATACTTAAATAAATTTTAGAAGTCAGAAGCCTATTAAAATATCATTTTTTTTACATTTTATTGGTAGCTAAAATAAAGAAATTATTATATTTAGAAGTATCTGTTTTGACATCCTAAGCTGGATGTTACTCTGACAACAATTAATGGAAATATTATTAAAGAATAATGAAACATTAAGAATTAAGCATATTACGATATATTTTAAGTTAAACAATTATTTTTAATATTCTTTATACAATCCACGACACTTTAATTTTTATTTCTTAATAAAATCACCCATCACACCCCCTTTCTCTCCCCGAACAAACACCAGAAAAAACATTAAAACAATGACCTACAAATCCCAAGATGGCAATTTCTGTTTTTCAAAAACTCATCTCAAACCCAGACTGAACATGTATATATATAAATACAATATATATCCCTGGGCTCAGCGTACAAATAAATCTTGAGGCTCTACGAGAGGCATTTGTAAATGCGAAATGCTTTCTTTTATGCGTTTTCAATGCCCAACAAAATCACATGGAAATAATGGAAAAGCAATTTCCATTTTAGCAGAGAGGGAGATTGGTTCGAGACAATTCCCCAGCAGCGATTTGACCATTAAAATTATACCCACAGGAGCTTGTCCTGTGGCATAAAAAGCGGAGGACAGGGCCTTGGGTATCTCCAACTTGAATATGAAATCGTTTGGAAATGCTCAACGACCAAATTGGCATTTGGAAAAGTGCACAGAAGACAGAAGAATACTACGAAGATGTTTCAAAAGAGTTTTTTTCTCTTTTTCTTTTTTTGTGTGTGTCTTGTTAACTGCGGGGGAAGGAATAGGGAATTCTGGGGTTAGGTAACTTCCTTACGTGTCGGCCGGTCATATTTTAGAAACTAATGTGACATTTCGATTATTCGATTGGATTTAATGTGTTTTATGAGTTTTACACGCTCCAAACGTTCTGCTAGTTCCCCCTTTTTCCAACTGCTTTTCTTTGCGAATGTGTGTGTGTGTGTGGAGAAAGTGGAGAAAGTGATGACAACTCCGGCAAGATGGCAGGAGGAATAGGAGGGGGCTGAGGAGAACAGGATACAAATGGTTAGGCCCTGTCACTGCCTTGATTCAGAGATAAATGTCGTGGGCGTGGAGGACATGCTGACCAATAAAAGAAGGTGGAGAAAATGGGAGAGGTTTTTTTCGGTTTAGTGTCCTTTTTATTTATCCAAATAGAATATTCTTATATATGTTTTGTGTGTAATTACCATAAAAAATAGCGGTGGAAACTGTTGCCCAAATAACCGCTGACAAGTCATATTAAAACCGAGCCAAGAGCGTGTAAAAAATAGCGCCAAATAGCTCTTAATACCGCTCCAAAATTAAGATAGGTTTTTATGAAATTTAATCAAGATAGTAGAGGATTTTTGGTTGATATTATAAAAAAGAAATATACATTTTATTTATTGCCAAAAATTATAACACATATTTAATATTTTTAAAAACAACGTCAAATACTGCAAATAGATGAAAACTGCGGTAAAAACGCCTTTAAGCCGCGTTAAAAGTCGCTCCAAAAACCGCTCGAAACTCATACAAAAACCGCCCCGAGATCTGGCTTAAAACTCGTCTGTTTTTGGGCTCAAATTTAAGAATCATAATTACTTTTAAAATATATGCAAATGCATATCAACTAAATGTTAAAAATAACATTAATTAAAATGTATAATTAATAACTAGTAAACATAGAGAAAAACAGCTCGCGGTCAAAACAAATACCACTCTAGGAACGGCCTTAAAAATCTCAACAATAACTCAAAACTTCAGAAATTTAATGCAGTTTGTAGAGGGTTTGGTCAAACTTTTATATCTAATGAAATAAAAATTAATTATTCTTATTAACAATAATTTTAATTAGTATTTAAATAAAATATTCATTATTTTTTTTATAAAACAAAAAAACCATAAGATCTTACTAACCAAAATTCACTTAAACTTCTTCTCATCATCACGATCTCAAAAAAAAGTACCCAACCCCCAAAAAAAATGTGGCAATTTTCCTGGACTGGACTTTACGCCTCACTGCCCCCTTCGACCCCTCACCTACACCCACGGTAAAACTTTAACTCATTTGTATGCCAAACAGCAACAGAACTAAAAGTTTTTTCATGTGCCTCCCCCACTTGGATTTATTTATTTTACTTTTTTTCCCTCACATCTTTTTGCTCAACTCTGCACTTATTACTTATTACTGGACACACACACACAGTCGTGAGAGGGAAAAACCCTAGACATGCGAGACATGGAAATTCATCATCAAAAATGAATAATGTCTACACTTAATGCGGCCAAGGATGTGGCGCGAGCGAAGGGATCTCGAGGAAACTCGAACTCCCCCGAACTCGGACACTGCGGATAAGTCGCATCGCACCCTGCTGAATCGCAATTCGCACCCCATCAAATGGCGGGGCGTGAAGCCAAAGGAAGGCTCTTTTGAGATGGGTCCTGCCAGTGCTGTCAGGGTTTATCCTAAATTTGAGGGAATAAAAGAGGAAAAATTGTAGAAATCATATGTAGAATACCTTTTTCTTGTGCTAAAAATGTTTGTTAAAAATACATAAAATTTATAAAGGTATTTTATGTTTAAAATTATAAATAAGTTAGGTTAACTGTTCTAAAAAATGAAATTAAAAATAGCTATTTTCTTAGCCAAATCTTATTAAAAAAGACAAGTTTTTTTCTGGCTAAGCAACATCACTCATATCTGGATTAGGTCTTTGGGGGAAACGGTTGCTTGAATATTAATTGTGAATATGTAGAAGACCCCATCCAGCCATCCAGCTCCAGCCCTCAGAAAAGGGAAACAAATGTGCAGACTTACGAATGCAGGCGACGTGCATGGGTCTGGGCCAGGATTGATGCAGTGTCTTCAGTCCTGTCCTGTCCTTGTCCTGTCCTGTCCTGTCCAAGGGGATAGTGTCGGTCGAGGGCTGAGATCTCTCTGAGTCAGAATCTAATAGATTTCAGGCAAGTGTCGAGATAAAAACATAATACAAAGGCATGGAGCTGTCAAAGGAAAATTACTTATACCATTTGGGAAAAGGACGAATGGGACCAGCCGGGAGAAGGATTTGATGAGTAAAATATTTATACATTTAAGCACACATACAATTGGTTTTCTAATAAGTTTGGGATTACTGCAATCGTGTACTCATCAATTCTATTTATTGTTAACAAATAAAACTGTATTTAAATAATTGTTTTCTAAATAAAAAAAGAATTATCGATGGATTAACAATGATTAATATAATTTCCGATGAGCTTTGTTGAAGAAAAAATCGATTACTTGATCTTACTTACTTAATCTCTTTAAGATCCCTAAAATAGTACTAATTTATGTCTTAAAAAATCTAAAAGGTTTATAATTTCCTAAAGAAATATCTATAGCTTAAAGGAAATTTAAATATTGTCCAAAAACGTGCAACCAATGTTTTTGAAGTCCAAATTTCTTTTTAAAAAATGTTTTACCAAACTAATAGATAACCAACGTAATGACTTAATCTATATCTTGTCAAACTTCACTTGAACCGAAATAATTCCTAGAAAATTAACCCAGCAGACACTCCTGATGGACCATTACGAAGGCCATCCATTAAAGAGCATCCCCACGTAGAAATCATTCAACAATTGCGGCACTTATGAGTATTTGCACGCCCTCGAGACTTGTCAGCCCAAACCATCAAATACAGATGATAGATATTCGTATCAGAATAAAGTTGCAGGCAGGACAACGACAACCCTTAAGCAGGAAACCAGAATCCTGGTCCAATCTGACTAAGGAAGCCGCAAAAAAATACCAAGTTATAATTTCCCGCCTAGACTTATCCTCTCAGTGATCTGCTAAGGGATAAAAAAAGAACACTTAATGAGCTTTGAAATTGTTCTTGCTTCACGTACGCCTAATTTAGTTCTGAACAACCAAAACAAAAAAATCGAAAACGTTGCAAAATCGAATTGAAATCGAAAATAGAATTGAGGGGACAACAAATCAAGGAAAGTTGTTTTAATGCCGGACCATAAATTATGGGCAATTAATATGTAACACGTTAGATGCGAATTCGATTCGAAACAGCCTCTAAATGGCGACTCCTTTGGCCATTTGTCAGCAAGGATGTGGCCATAAAAAAGCTAACGCTGCACCCCCAAACGCTTGGCCTACGTCCCCGAACTCCTTCACTTTCGCCATCGCTTCAGATAAATCACCATTAAAAAAAGAAACGCGTTTCAGAGTGGACAGACCAGAGCACACATAAAATAAAATTAACTTAAAAAGCAAATTCTCACAGGGACATATTTTATGTGACAATGTCCAATTCGGCTTTGTTGGCTCATAACTCAATGGGCTAATCCTTTAAATAGGACATTCATGTTATCCCGCCTAGACATTCACTGAGTTGTGACCATTAAAATGGAATTTATATCTAAAATAAAAAAAAAAACAGAGAAAAGGAAACTCTTTTCGCTTGTCTCCGTCTCATATTGATATTTATGACATTTGCAATGCATTATCGTTCTTATTGGATTGTTATTATTGTTATATATGATTGTTATTATCATGGCTTAGTCGAGGGAATGGGATCATCATTATTTTACTAGGTAGTAAGGATATGGAGGGTTTCGTAAAGTTATTTTTAAATATTTATGTTGGTATCCCAAGATTCATTCACAAAACTGATATAAATACATTTTCAAAATGTTGTAAAAAATGTAAAAAAGGGCGACCAAAATCTGTAAAGATCTAAAATTAATTAAAAATATGTCTATAGGTATAAAATAATATACATTCGATATCAAACTTTATAAGAATTCCTTTAACATATAAAATCATATATTTCATTTATTTGTATATTAAGAGTTTTTTATTATTATTTATTCATTTACAATGCGTAATAATAATCCCGCATGCCAAATGGTTAAATAATATTATTTTTTCATATTTATTTATGCTTTTTTGTTAGTAAAAAGTCCTTCCCTTTGGTAAAATGTTTCGCCATACAAAACCAATTCAATTTACAGTTCATTACTTTTCATAATTTCTGCCTTCTACACTCAAGGACTCCAGGACACGTGTATGTAGGTGGACCTCTCACCCCACTTGGAGGGGAGGCAGCTGTTCAAAAATCCCACGCAGCAAAAAAAAAATACAAGTCCTGAGGGTTGATTGGAAAGTTTTCATTGGGCCCAGCCCAAATCTAATTGGACGCATTCGTTTCGGCTCAAACATTTGACATTTTTGCCCTCTAAAAAAAATACATCCTATTTAAATTGTTGAAATCCGCTTACGCGGCGCTTTAAGGACCTTCGCCATTTTGTGTCACGTTTTGTATTCAAGTCTCAAGTTTCCTTTTTTCCCAATTTGAAAATCAAATTGATCGGTTTAAGTTATATACTAAGCTACTTAGCAGTCCTTAAGTTTCTATAAATGTAAGATGAGCCTGCCTGCTGGCCGTTGTCCTTTAAGGTTCGTTCGTCTTTGTTGGCTTTCTCTTATCAGAATTTATGTGTATTCTGTACGCTCCATTTCCCAGTCCAATTTTTTGGAGGAAAGGAAATCGGACGGGGGGAAAATCGATAATATGCAAATATATTTTTTGCATCCCCCGCAATCACACACACACACACACGAGAGTAAAACAAACATGAACGCGGCGAGTCCTAAGTCCTGTCCGCCACCCCTCTTTGCAGACACACACACACACACCAACTAAATAACTAAATACGCATTAGCATCCTGTCGGATTTTCCTTTATTATTGCGGCGGCCGTCGTCGAAACGAAAAGGAACGAGATGAGACCGAGGATGCGTGGGAGGAGACGAGCCGCACCGCGACGCGACGCATGTTGCACGCGCTCCTCCTGCACAGTGGGGTAAAAAATCGAGATCAGCTGGTAAATCCCTATAAACCTATTAAAATATAAAATTATTGGCTCTATATGACAATATTTCCATGCAATATGTTTATACTATTACCGATGTTATAAGAATTAAACTTCCAGTGTGTTTTTAACGTTTTGAGAATTCCGAAAGGAATTTTTTAAGCGCTTAACTCTTTGTAATTTTATTTAGAGTCCTTTTGCAACTAATATTTGTTTTTTTAAGATTACAAAACTCAAAACTAAACTTATATTTTCTAAACTATGCTTAAGGTTTTTATAATAATAAATTTAATCCATCGATAAGGTTTTCGATTCCGATTTGATTTTTATACAAAAGATATTTATTTTTATTTAGTGTTCAATCTATTTTTCTATTATCTCAACCTTTTTCGGACACTTTCCCACCGTTCGGCATCGCAAAAGCTTCAGAAAAAAAGAATCCCAACAGTCCGAATGGCAACAAATTCAAACGAACGTGTATGCAGAGTGTGACTGAAAGCATTATTAATAGAGAATGTCGGCAGCTAAACTCACACAAGCACACAAATACCCGCACACTTGCACAACACACACACGCAAAAGGGATATAAAAGCAATAAGAACATTCATCTTCATAATTACAGGCAACGAAATAAGGAGAAAGCCCCCCAAAAAAAAAGAGAAAGCGAAGAAGATGTGGAATACGTAAGTGAGGAAATTCAAATGAAACGGCAAAGTTTTGCATATGCGGTGGGCTATGTGTGTGTGTGTAGGTGTGCATGAGTGTGGGAGTGTATTTTAGGGGGGCAGAGAGGACAGACAGGCTCTCCTTCTTCTTTTTGCTCCAGCTCCAAGTACACTGTACAAAATATATATTAGACAGGATTATATAATTTATATATAATATTTATTTAATTTATTATTTAAATATTATTTTATTAAATTTAACTTATTAAATTGCAATTTATACAAAACATATCTCTCAACCGGAAGTCCTTTGATTTCGCTCAGTGTGACCAGCCTCGCTGAAATGGCCGTCTTATGGAAATGACAGTTAAGCTCGTCGCCGCTGGTCACCCTAATGAATGCTCAAGGAAGCCGTTTCCCTTCGTTCGAAATGCAATCAAATGGAAATTGTTAAAGAAAAGCAAAAATGCCCGAAAGGAGGTACGGCAGAGAACGTAAGAGTAAGCACGCTTGACTGGATTCCAGGACTTGGCATTTAACGAGGGTGCAATGCATCGGTCTGCACTAATTACGCACAAAACATGTCCGGCGAAACCGTGGAGTGTTGTTGCCCAGCAAAACGTACAAAATAAAAGGGGAGATTTTTTGGGGGAGTCATAAGAGTGGTCCTGGACCTGGTCCTGCGGCAGCGTCTCTGTTTGCCCGTTGTTTTTCCTGTCCTGTCCGGTTCGGTCGCTGCAATTTGAATGAGACGATGGCCGAGGGTGTCGCCTGCACTTGGTATCGCTGACGGGTGGCTGGAAAGGTGGCAGGGGCGGGGCCGTTAGGAATTAATTCTAATCCCGGACACGTTCCGGCGCAGACCGAGTGGTCAGTTGTGTGTATACATATATCCCATATATACGGCATACACATGGCGGAGTCTCAACTGTCGAAGGGTGCGTCGATCATTAGCGTGATTTCTTTTCGCCTTGACATCGATGGGAGGACGCAGGAAAATCCGAATGACTGAATGCCTCGATGAACTTGGTCGCAGGAGTTACGTCTTATTTTTGTTTTTATTTAATAGCAACAAATTGAATTTGGAAATTATAAGTTGATGAGGCTAATTTTTTATAAAAATTAAAAGTTTTAATTAAGGCCTCCTTCTTCTTAACTTCTCCTTAATTTCTCCTCGTACTCACCTCAGTTTTCTTTTAAAAATTACTATTATTTGAATTCACAGTTCTTATCAAGCTTTTAATTATTTTATTTAAAAAAAATTTCCCCAACTTTAAATATAACAAAAGAATTTTTTAAATGTAATTTTAACAAAAGAATTTTTTAAATGTAATTTTTCTAAGTCCCCTCGTTATCCCTGACCACAGAAAACTCATCTTTTAGGTAATTTCATTGTCATTGTTTGAGAGCCCTACGTTATTATAAAAATTAACACCTAATCACAGTTTTTTTCTCATATTATGCTATAAATTTCTTATTATTTATTTTAAATACTTTATTAAATATATTTAAGCAAAAATTGTAGATACAATTGTTTACCAACTTTAATACATACAGTGGCGACCTCTGCCAACGTATTGGTGCAACAATTTACCAAGCTCAACCGTGTCCAGCAATTGGCGGCGCCACTGCATTCACATCCTGGACAGTTTTTTTATCATTTGTTCCAATTTTTCCCGCTTTATTTAAAATATTTAAATTTACAGGATTAAATAAACAATATGTACTTTGATTAATTTAGTTCTAAAATTTTGAACATTTTTGACAATTTTGACTAGCAGTATTTACCTGATAGTATTTACTTGCATTATCCAACACTTCTTGGATTTTTTAGTATTTAATCGATAGGTTGGCGCCAATTTCTTGAAATGTTATTTTAAGATAATAAAAATAAGCAAACTAAAGTGTTTTTAGTGAATGAATAAAAATTACGGTTGTATTCATTCGCATGAATTTAAAAAATACACAGCTAGCTAGCTTATATTTTTCAGCGCAAACTACATGATTGATACGAGTATAATAAATTATTGAATTATTATTTAATCGATATGAATAGTAACGAATACTTGAAAATTGCAATAATCAATATTCATAATCAAACAGCTTCAAAATTACTACAAGAAGTTGAAACACATTTCCGTTGGAAATTCGGTATTTTTTGGTATACCAGACCTTGTCAAATAATAATAATAATATTAGAGCTGTAAAAACATCGGTAGTATCCCCACTCGATGTTTTCGTAAGTGATAGTCAACACCATCGATAGTTTCGATAGTATCAATTGACAAAAGGGTTAAAATGAGTTTAAAATTTATTTTCATTTATTAAAAGTTTAAAATAATTTAACCCAATATTAAATTACACAACTTATATTATTTCGGTATTTTACAAATTTTATTAATTCAAAGATTTTTTTATTTGATAAGTTCAATTTACGAAAAAGAAAGATAACTTTAGCTCGCCCAAGTTTGTATACCCCTGTGGATTACAATTGAATCAAAAAATAAAACTGTAATTCTGGAATAATAAAAAAATAGTCATATCTAAAAATTGATGAAAATATTTTGAAAAACATCGAAGTTATAATTTTTATATTATTTTCTTATGGTTCCTATGGCAGCTATACGATATAGTTGTTCGATCAGTTCCGACATATATATGAATAAAATAATATATAAGACCAACTGCAAAGTTTCATTCAGATAACTTTAAAACTGAGAGACGAATGCTGCCAATTATCTATGATTTCTCTACAGCTGCACAGCCATTATCGATATTATCGATAGTAATATCGATGGTTCTACAGCTCAACTTTGTGGTTTCACTGGTTTTTTCTATCGCGGTCACACTGGTCGCTGGTCTGCCGTAAAAATTTCAAGGTGAAAAGAATTTTAGTTTTGTTATTGATAATAGCGAGAGAGAAACGCTTTAAAACAAATAATATCGCGGACGGATTTACCCAATTGTAAGACACGCGTCGCTCTCGAATTCAAACTCCAATAAACGGGGAAAAAAGTGAAAAAGGCCGAGAGGCCAGCGCAAAATCGAAGAAAAAACTGTGTATGTGCGTGCGTGTGATTGTGTGAGTGTGACGTGTGCGTTCGCTGTATGTGTGTGAGAGAGCGAGGCAGCGCTAGGTGGTGGTAGTGTGTGTGTGTGCCACTGCTGCTGCTTCGGGCGTATGTGTGTGCGTGTAAATTGAATAAGAAAACGAAGCACAAAAGGCACTGATGGAAAATTTATATGCGCTGAAAAATTAATTTATTTGCAAAAAGCCAAAGAGCTGCAATAAGTATTGTGACAAGCGGAGAGAATTGCGAAAAAGTTGTGGATTGCCGACTCTCCCAATAAAGAGAGATAGAGCAACGAGAGTGAGAGACTTGTGTGCGTGTTTGTGTATTATTGATGTGTGTGTGTGTGTGCGAGCCGCCTTTGCCAGGAAAATAGGAAAAACCTCGCCGAAAGTTTTGCAAAAAAAAATTGTTGAATTCGATTGTTTGGCGATTTCGTTCGTGCTCGTTTTTTGCACAAAACTTTTTTCGCCAATCTTTTGTGCACGCTTATTCGTTTATTTAATACCTCTTGCTTTGCTCTCCTTCTTTCTTTCTCTCTTTTTCTCATTGCCATGCTCTCTTTTGCTCTCTGTCTCGTGGCTCTCTCTCTCTCTCTCTTTTTGCCTCTCTCGTTTTTGCTTATGCCAGCCAACTGTCAAAACTGTCATTTACCTTCCTTTTGTCCGATTAGCAAAACGCAACGAAAAACTAAAATCCAAACCAAAATTTAAATTGTCGCCGTGCAGTTGTTATTTCTTTATTCCACGCGCCTAATAGCCAAGTTTAATTTTGTGTAATTTAAAACGGAGTAAAGATAAAGAGAGAGAGAGAGAGAGAAAGAGAGGTAAAAACCAAAAATTGCCGCAACAAATCGATCAGATAATAAGCACCAAGTAAAAAATACAACAAATCAAAAGAAACAACATGGAAAATTCAATAATAAAAAGCGGAATATACAACCGTGCAAAAATTGTGTAATTGTGTGTGTGTGTGTGTGCTTTTGCGAGGTGTGATTGTGTGTGTGCCCATCCTTTTTGCTAGTCCTCCTTTCCCCTTATTTTCGCACTGTTGTTGTTCTTGCTGCAGCTTGCACTTTGTACCTTGGAGTTTCCACTCTTTTTTCCCCATTCTTAATTCTCATTAAAAACAAAGTAAATAAAAGTCTCCAGTGTTTTTCCCTATTTTATATTACCTTCTTTTTGCCATTGCTTTTATTTATAAAATGTCAGCTGGTGCTGAGTTTTGTTTATTTTGCGTGTTCTATTTTGCCTTGATTGTTTGTCAAGTGTTGTTTTGTTATTGTTGTCATTGGTTTCTTTTTCCTTTTTCGCAATTCTCTGCTTATTTGCAATCCAATATTATTATTTGTTTTATTTTTTCTTTGGTGATTTTTCGCAAGAAATTGAAGTTTATCATTAGGAATTTGTTGATTTTCTTGGTAAGCTCAGTGATTTAGTATTAAGTATCGGTAACTGAACTGAAAGTAATTTGAGAAACCCCCTTTCCTTGGTAATACTGCAATTTAAGAACATTTAAAGGATTATTTTCCTTTTAAGAAATGTTAATATAGCATTTCTACTTTGTTTTAGAACACGTTTCTTTAGTTTTTTTTTGCCAGGAATCGATAACTCTAATTGGCTTTGCCTGCGCCCTTGAACCCTTGAAGAACATCATCTCAATGCTTATGACGATCATCCCCCGATAGGATCTCCGATTTCAAAAGACAAGCAAATAAAACTTGTTGGGCCTCGTGGCAAAAGTTTAGCTTCCTCTGCACTCTGGACTACTTTGTTTTGTTATAATCGCTGGACTATAAGTTTCTGTTCGGAAATATGATACATTCCAGACTCCGTTTGGCACATGGCACTAAAGTTGGCAGCTTCTCCGAAGAGCTTAGGGAGTAAACAACCAGAGACTTTAACCTTTTTTTAATAAGATATTTAAGTATAAAGAAATGAGCCTGGTTTTTATAGATCCAAGTGATAAGGAGACAAAATGTTCATACTCTATGTGCAGACAGTCACGTCTACCAAACACAGTTTCAATCCTCCCTCCTCACATCGATCTTTCTTGTGCTCTAATTTAATTATTTATTTGTTTACTTTATATGTGATATTGTTGCAATCAATACGACACGATCAGCTGTTGGTTGATTACACTTTTCTAGAGTTCTTGAGAAGTTTAGGGACTTGTTGAAAATGTTTAGGTAATCTTAGCTTATTCCTTTAGATTTTATTACTTATTCTTGGTACTAAAGTCGAACTATTTTTCTGAATAACGTCAAGCAATAAAAGCATATTTCCCTGGAAATGTAGATATGTTTTCTCGTATTTTGTTTATTATTTATTCCTTAATATATTTATTTGAAGCCTATGGATGGTATTTCCCCATATGTTCATTACATTTAGGCCACATTTTTCTCAATTTCCTTCCTTAATTTTTTTATTTTCAATGACTCAATTCGATTGAAAACTTTTTTTTGATTTGGATATTGTATCTGAGTATCTCATGGATGCAGCATTGTCATTGTATCTTTGACTTGTTGTTGCTTCATCTGCGTCGCCTTTCTTTTCTCTTCGTCTTTTATATCGTTTGATAAACATTTTCATTGCCTTCTCATGGTCTCTCGCTCTCGCTCCCTATTTCTCTTTTCGGGTTCTTTCACTTCCTCCTACAACGCCTCCGTTTTTCTTTTCCTTTTCCTTTCGTTTTCCTTTTTTTTTGCAATGTGAATCATTTCCTTATGATGAGGAAGAAAGAGGCGAGGGGATGTCCTATTAAAAGGCAGAAATGGAAAGAAATTGAATTTCTCGATTTAAAAAAAATAATACCAAATATTTAAAATATTTTATGATAAACTTACGAACAGTGAACTCTCCAAAATAAATAAGCAGTGAATTCTCCAAAATGAATTAACTGTAGACTTGCCAATCCTGGAATTATGTTACAAAGTAATTGTAGTAGATTTTGGTGTTTTACAATTTAATATAACATTTTAAAAATTTTCTCGGATGCACTGCAAACATTTTGGTACATTTTCTTGCTTATTTTCTTCTTCGGCTGCTGCTATCATCATCAATATTGATTACCGGCAGCTGTCCGCGAGAGAAACAGAGAGAGAGAAAGAGCGAGCGGCGGCTGCTCTCCAATTTGCACTTTTTTCGCTGCTCCTTTTGCGGTTTGCTAGGTATGCGGCCTCCTCCTCCCTCCGGCCCGCCCACTTGTAGGCGCCCACGTTCAAAGGAAAGGAATATGTGGCAGAGGAGAAAGGAGAAGAGCGTCAAAAGGCTCCCGCTCTCTCTCTCTCTGTCAAATTGCAATTTGCTCAACGCGCATTCGCTTGCTCTCTCTCTCAGTCTTTCTCTCCCTCTCTGGGGCTATCTGTTGTAGTTGCTTTTTATTACATTTGTTGTAATTGCTGTTGCTGTTGGTGGCTTGCCATCGATTTTATGCTTTGTCGTTGCAATTAGTTCTTCTTCTGTTGCTTCTTTCGTGTCTGCACTTTTAGTTCTCATTTTCTTTGCCACACATCTCGGCGCTCTCCTTATTATTGTTGTTTTTGCCTATTTGAGGCATTCAAAGCGAGAGAATGAATCCTGTTCTCTTTCCACCGATTTGTTGTTGTTGTTGTGTTTGCGAAATCTGGTGGCTACAAAGATACTTTGATTATTGGCTATAAAGGGTTAAAAGGAGGGGGTCTACAAGTCGATTGTGTCTAGATTCTAGAAGTTGAGTTATTATGGGAATGGATTCTTAAACAAGGTGGGGCTGAATGGGAATTGTAAAGGATAAAATCCTTAAGTTAATTGCTTTGTAAAGAGGGTTATTAATAGTGTGACCAGGACGTGGAGAGAGTGAAAGTGAGGCCTGTGTTTAATAAGATGCAAAATTGTTTTACTAATTGATTATTTATATTTGTCAGAGAGGTTAACTTTATTTTAATTGTTTGTCATATTTAGCTTACAATTCTTACCTTGTTTCAAATTATTTATTAATAATATTCACTAAATATTAATTTTAAAATTCTTTAGCCTAACAATCTTCGAAAAGTAGCCAAAATATCAAATAAAAAAGAGGCATCATTCAACACCTGTGTGGCGTGCTTCTCAAGAACAAGGCCAATAGACTCTTAAAGACCTAACAAACATCAGAGCCACAAAAAAGGCACCTTGACAGAGTGCTACGACCAATGTTGACCTATAACTGATTTTTTTTTCTCTCTTGCACGGTTGTTCTTCGGGTTTGCTGATTTTGTGGCTTCTATCTATCTATCTTTTTTTTTTGTTTAGCTAATTCCTCTTTTAGCCAAGAAATAATCAGATTTTTTTGCGTCGTTTATAACTCGATTAGGCAAAAGAAATAAAACAAAATTAAGCTTAGAGAGAAAGAGAATAAACGAGTAGCGTCAAGGTCTTGACTTTGCCTTCTGGCAGGGCACACGCAGAGTTCAAACGTAACTACAGGGATTACTTGACTATTTTAAATAGGAAATACACATTTAAAATAGGAAATTCAATTTGAATTTGTATTAGGATGAGACAAAAAGATAGTTAAAATACCATTTGCTTGTATAAAATTTAATTTTCAAATTATCTTATATTTAAAGACCTCTTGTGGAGTTACCACTGTACTGCCACACACATATTCATAGTCTTTTCTAACAACCAGTCCACGCAATTTATGAATGATCGTCAAAGCTTACGGTTATTAACCAACCAACACAAGTGCCCAACAAAAAAAAAAAGAAAAAGAAAAAACCGCGCGTGTGCCCCGAAAATGTTTGCAAACTTTTTTGGCAACTTTTTTCCTCTCTCTTATTTTTTTGCCTCAACTCATTTTGTGGCTGCCTTTTATCTTTCTCTCATTTCTGATTTCCGCAAACGAAATCGATTAAATAATGAGCGCGAAAAAAATCAATGCCGAAAGGAAAATAAATATTTAAATACTCAATTGCAAATGCAAAAATAAATAAGAAGCAAACAAAAAAGAGAAAATGAGAGACAAGAGATATATTTTTTTGCACAAAAAGTTATTAAAGGCAAACAAATTGGCGTTATTTTTTCGTTAGTTCGGAAGGAAGCCCCCTTCTTCTAATGTAGCACTTAACTAATTCAACAAAACTACGACGTCGTACCTCCACAACTCAGACAACTCAATGAAATCAATAATAAAAAACACAAAAAACGAGGGAAAAAAAAAAAAATAATGAAAAACACACAAAAGCATCATCAACATGATGATGATGATGATAATAAACGAACATGAACTACGCAGTTATGGAATTTAACTAGATACTTATAGGAAATCATCCAATATAATAGAGACAGCAGGCCACCCTATAGATAAATATTTGTTAAATCCATGGGAGAATAAAATTTGATAATGAAAAACATTGATAAGAAATTCCTAGAGGAACCTATTTATATTTTAATCCTCAAGACAATGGTTTAAAATTTTTTAATTGATAACTTTTACACAAGAAAACTATGCTAAATTTTGTTAAAACCTTTTATAATCTTCACCACCTTTTCTTTTCTTAAAATGTAACCTTTTACGAAGAATTAATCCTTTATTGAGTAGGTTATTATTAATGCTTGGCCACAATTTAAATGCATTTGTGGTAATTACCCAAATGAACTCTTGACAAATGTTTTTCCACTCGGGGGAGGTCTCTGCCTTCCCCTATTACGTATACGTCGCGTTGTTCAGTGCAATTATTTACCTTATCCCTTGCCTTTCACCTTCCGCCTTTGTCTTCGTGTGTGTGTGTGGGTGTCTGTGTGTGCCGGCATTTCGCTCCGTGTGCATTTAATTTAATAAACAAATAGTAGAAAATAATATTTATGTTTATTGAATACGTATATGTATATATCTTGTTAATTGGATTTAATACTGACTGTATCGTTCTCTTTCACAGGAATTTCATTTCTACAATTTACTGCAAAGTGCTAGTAAACGAAACCGAAGAAATTGATTAATTCTACGAGAAAGCCAACAACAAAAAAGGAAAAATATAAACAAAGAAATTGTGCGTGTGGAGAAGAGAGAGAGCGAGAGAGATGACAAAGAAGGAAAAGTGCAACCAATATAAATTATATAAAATAGAAGCCTAAATCAAATCCTTAGTTAAACAAAATCACCAAAATATTTTCATAATCGATAAGTAAATATTTTAAGTGTGTGTCGCCCGTCGTCTTCTCAAAAGTCAAAGTCCATAAAATATTGGAATTAAAAATCGAATCGAATCAGTTTGCAATTGAATCGATTAACAGCTGTGCTGTACACATGCACCACCACCACCACCACAACCACCACCTGTGTGCGTGCGTCAAGTGTTTTGTGGCAAGAAATATAATACTAATTTAAACATAATATTTAACAAAAAGTAAAAATTAAAACAAAGCCAGGCGTTAGATGGCGCCGTCGCTGCCTAAGAAGTCAGCTGTGCTCAGTGTTGTTGGTGTCCCACACACTACCTCTACTGCTACTACTACAATTGTTGCTAATAAAACGCAGAAAGGCAGATTATAATAGTTTTCCCCCTAAATTAATTTCAATTTATTAACCCAGCCCCAAACCAAATCAACTCCCCAGCAACAACAACAACAACAACACAAAAGTGGGGAATAATAAGAAAATTCAACTAGAAATAAACAAGAGTTTCGCGTTACTTACTGTTACTGTTGTGTCGGTTCAAACTGCTTCGCGTCGTGATCGTCGCGATCGTCGCTAGTCCTCGTATCGGATCGGAACGGAACGGAAAAGTACGATATAATACGATATAGTGCGGTATACGTATCGGATCGGATCAGATTGGATCAGTAGGCAGTCGGTCGCACCTGACAACGCAACGCAACGCAACGCAACGTTTTGACTAAATCTTAACCGCTATTATGCATCGGTGTCGTGCTAAAATCGCATTCGAATTGGCGGGCAAGCAGCAGAAGCAGCAAAAGAAACAACAACTGACAGCTAACTAGCCAAAATAATACATAAAAATCAACAACTAGACAAGCAAAATAATAAAAAAAAAACAAGAAAACTAATTAAATAAACCATAGTTTATATCGTAACAATTTTTTCCGTGGCCCAAATAATCCAAGAATCGTCAGCAATCCTGGATTATTTGCTAAAGACTTTGCGGACTCTGAAATCTAATTCGATTATGGCCGAGAATCAAAGTGCGGCCAGCGAAGATTCGGGTCACCAACAGCAACAGCAACAGCAGCATCATCAGCAGCAACAACAACAACAGCATCCACTAGCCAGCACCTCCTCATCAGTCAACACAGCCAACACACCAGCATCAAGTTTAGTTAATCAATCGCCCACCAACTCGCAGGCCTCATCGCCGGAAAATTCCCAGGAAGCCCTGCCCCTTGTGCGCCGCCAGCAAACAGTAGCAGCAACAGCAGCAGCAGCAACAGTTGCAGTAGCCGCCACCAGCAGTAATTCTCCACAGCAGCAGCAGCAGCAGCAGCAGCAACAGCAGCGCAGCAGCCTTAGCAACATGTTCGATCGCACGGTTAATGCCAAGTTCAAGACATCGACTGCTAATGCTGGAACTGGACAAAATCCAGGACGCAGAAACTCCATGCTGACACCAGCCAAAGGAGCCAGTGTGGGCGGCACTGGTGGCAATATACGAAAGCTAACCAAGGTAAATTCGCTGACCAGAGACTACGCCTTGTGCTATGGCCCCAACATCTACCAGAACAGCAACAATTCCGGCAGCAACGCACCAACCCTACAGCGTACCACCAGCGAAAGTTTACGGTTAAACTCCATTAATCGCGTATCGCGGGCCAGTAGCAACACGAGCATGGCCACGGCCACGTCCACCTCCACATCGCTGGCACCCAAAACCAGCAGCAGCAGCAGCAGCAGCAGTGGCAGTGACAGCAATGCAACCCCCCAGCAACAGCAGCAGTCGGCAAGCGGCAATAGTCGCAGCCGCGGCAGCAGTGGTGGTGGTGGTGGCAAAGCCAGTTCACCCAACAACAACGGGGGACGCGCTGTGGGTGGTGCAGCTGCAGCTACAGAAGCAGGGCCAGCAGCAGCAGCTGCTACAGGAACGGCCAGCCATCACCATCAGCCACATCACCACCATCATCACCATCATCATCACCAGTATCACCACCACCACCAGCAGCAGCAGCATCCACATCAGACTAGCCTGAGCCAGGGACACTCCTCGTTGACCGTTGCGGGCATAGGGGGGGCTGGTGGGGCTTCTGGATCTGGATCGACCGGTGGTACTGGTGGCGGCGGCGGCTCCACCACACGTAAACCAAAGACGACTTCCTCATTTGAGATCACCTCGGTGACCGTGGGTCATCCGAAGCTGAACGCTGCCGGCGATACGGGCGACGAATCGGCCGATGATTTGGACGAATCTCACACGGATGACAATAGTCGGATAACGGATATGGAGAACGAGACGCCCTCAATGTCAGAGGATACATTCTCCAAGGAGGAGGTCTACTATGCCAACAATGCACTCAGCACGAATGCCCCCGTAATCCCGACCAGTTCGCAATACGGCCTGGTGGTTGTGGATCCCATTGGGCCCTCCCTTGGCCAGACCATTCAAAATGTGCAGGTGAACGTGTCGGATAACATCATCAATGTGGTGAGTGCTGCCGTTACTCCCGGTGGCACCAAGAAGAAGGACGACATCAAGGAGACGCAGCATCGCAGCGAGCGGTTCAAGGTGGTCAAGATCGAGTCCACGGAGCCGTTTAAGCGGGGTCGCTGGATGTGCATGGATTACCTGGACCACTCCAGTGTAGGCAGTGGTGGTAATAACAACGAAAAGACTGGTTCTTCTTCCGAGGCCACAACGGATGGCATTGGTGGGTCCGATGCCCCGCCGCATAAGACCACCCAGAGCATGATCCTGCCGCCGACCCAGAAATTGAATGAAAATCACCTGGAGGCCAACTCGACCGATGCCAATTGGAACTATGCGGAACAGCAGTCGCAGCAGCAGCAGCAGCAGCAGCAACAATCGTCGCAGCAGCAGCAGCAGCACCAGCAACACTCGCAAAAGCAGCAGCAGCAGCAGCAACAATCCTCGCACCAGCAGCAACAGCCACAGATGAGTGCCACGCCCAGTGGGGTGATGACAGCTCCGGCCACAGTGGTGCACGGGATGCACCAGCTGCATATGGAGGCCCAGCAGCAACAGCAACAGCAGCAGCAGCAGCTCTTTGACAGCGTTAATGCCAATGCCAGCTCACCCAATCCCCAGTCCGTGGACACCGGCAACATGGGTTATGCTCTCACCGCGGCCATGCAGCTACAGCAGACGTTGCAGCAGTTAAAGCAGCGCGAGGAGGCCATGGAATCGGGCTATCAGAATGGCGGCGATGTTGGTGGTGGGGCGCCCAACAACAACAACAGCGGAGGAGGTGGAGGAGGTGGAGCAGCCACAACAGAGTCGCAGCTAAGCACCAGCTATGTGGAGCAGCAGCAACCACTATCGCCTGCCCCACAAACGCCTCAGATCACGCCTACATTCGCAGCTGTGGCTGCCGGGCAAGCAGCCCCCAACTTCCAACTGGAGCAGCAGCCACAGGCAACCTCTCAGATAGATGGTATACTTCCGCAGTCATTTCCCCAACAACAACAGCAGCAGCAGCAGCAGCAGCAGACCCCACAGCAATCGACACCACAGCAACAAGCCCCACCAGTAGCAGCAGCAGCGCCAGGTTCAGCTGGAGCCACTTCAGCAGCTGCCCCTGCACAGCAACAGCAACAGCAACAGACTTCAAACACTTCCAATGCAGCGGTGACCACTGGCCAGGGTCAGACATTGCCGCTCCTATCACACATGACCAGCTACGAGCAGCAGCCATCAGCAGGAGGAGCAAGTGGAGCAGGAGCTGGAACCGGCACGGCAGCAACATCGGCTTCTGTGGCCCAGTCAGCGATTCCCACGTTGCATTTGCAAAGTGCTCCTGCCACAATTGCCGATCCGCAGCAGTTGATGGTGCCGCAGCAGCAAAAGGAGGAACATCAGCAGCAGCAGCAGCAGCAACAACAGATTCCGCCAACAAATATCGCTAGTGCTAGTGCCAATAATAGTAATCTAAACCTAACGAATCCAAATGTTGTGGCCAATGCAGAGCCAACGAAAAACGCGCTGACCTTGACCGATGAACAAATAATCGCCGCAACATCAACAGCAACCGGAGCTGCAGCGACATCAGCACCAGGAGCCACATCGACATCAGCAGCAATGCAGTTACAGCAGCTACAACAGCAACCAAATGCAGAATCCGAGACTGAAAGGTGAGTCGCATGACAAATTCATTGGATTATTGGATGGTTTTTCCTAGGAATTTGTGAAACCTTTTCCATAGGGATTTTTCTAAGTAACTAATAGGAATGAATACAAATTGATATAAATTAGTGAGAAATGTGGCTGTAAAGAATTTTTGCATTAGGAAATTGATAACAGCATAAACAGAAATTAACAAAATATTTATAATTGAATTTCAATTGAATGTCTTGCTAGAAACTAGAAACATTTCAATGGAAATTTCACGACGCTCTATATTATCAGTTTTCCCCATTTTCCGCTTCAAATCGAAATCCAATGCGTTCGTTCAGTTCATTCACAAAAAACTAAAACTTGTGATCACATTTACGACTGGAAATTCTAGTCTTATCTCAAATAGTATTGGACTGATCAAATATTTACACAATTAAACATAGGGATTTTTCTGAGTAACTCATAGGAATGAATACAAATTGATATAAATTAGTGAGAAATGTGGCTGTAAACAAATTTTGCAATAAGATAACATTGATAACAGCATAAACAGAAATAATAGGAAATTAACAAAAATATTTATAATTGAATTTCAATTGAATGTCTTGCTAGAAACTAGAAACATTTCAATGGAAAATTCACGACGCTCTATCTTATCAGTTTTCCCCATTTTCCGCTTCAAATCGAAATCCAATGCGTTCCTTCAGTTCATTCACAAAAAACCTAAAACTTGTGATCATATTTACGACTGGAATTTCTAGTCTTATCTCAAATAGTATTGGACTGATCAAATATTTACACAATTAAACACAAGACGCTGCCGCTTAGTCTACTTGGGGAAGAGACTTAATCAATTAAGTCGAAGACACGGAGGAGCAGCGCGGACCCCAAAAGTTATTTATGGACGACGGCCCAGAGCCCGAGACTTTGGTTTGCATTCGACTATTTTTAGAACGCACAAAGCGTTGTTGTTTGAACAAGTTTTGAGAACGTCCGATGGCCTGATGGCTTGTTTAGTGCCCTCCCCTTGAAAATATTACACTGGCTTACAGAAATTAACTTAAAGAGATGATTAAATAGAAGGTTGGGTTGAGATTTTACTGGGTTTTTGATTTTAACATCTATTTTGAAGACTAAAACCTTTTTAAATTGCTAAGTAAGTAATTATTTCTGAGAGTTTTCTTTTCAGTTGTATGACTGGAATTTAAGAAATTTAGTTATTAAAAAAACTTTAAATTTTAGTACAATTTCCATGCAGTCTAGTGTTCTAGTCTAGGGCTAGTTTCAGGTTCATTTCGAATCGCTAAAGTGCCAACACGCGCCGCCTTCTCGTTCCCACTGTGGCTTAGCTATCTCTCTCTTTCGAGCACAAGAAATAATTTCGCCACTCAAATAATTTGTTGTTGCTGACTTTTATTTGTTGTTTCATTTTTATGCTTTTTTTTTGCTTTGTTTGTTTGCAAATTCGCCGCTACGTCCATTTGCTGGAATTGCTTGCTTAGGCGGGAAGCGTAAAAAATTGAAATAGAGAAAAAAAGAGAGATGGGTAAAGCGGGAGAGACCTCTAATAGAGGGTAAACCTCATTATAATAATTTATTTAATAAAAATTCATCAATGAAATTAGCCATGGAATTTGTTTGGAGAACCAATGTGTGATTCTGTGGGGGCGGTGGCTCAACAACAATAACAAAAACAACACGTGCGTGACACAAAAGGTCGCTTTAATTAAGTTCGTTTTAAAGCATACAAAAGTTTACTCAATTGCCATACACTGCAAATAATATGCCAAAATAGTAAATTGCCATTAAAGATATAAATTGAAGTGAATTATACGAAAATGACGGTGATAAATTGTAATAATATTCAGGGTTCATTGAATTAAAGATTGCAATTTTGTTTCTTAACTTTTAAGTACAAAAATCCCTAAAAAGTAATTTGAATTCATGGCATAATCAGACCCAAACAATTGCCCTAATCTTTACTTACTAAATTATGAACGTTTTATTAAACAATAAAATGTTTTCATCACCAGCTGTTGACAATCCCAAAGCCTTATATAATATATATCTGTAAAGTGTGTTTCCAAACTGATTGACCAACTTTTTTCGAGCTAAAACTTGGTGACACTTTTGTTTTTATTGGTGCAGCACCATAAGGCTGCTGATGACTAATTTGTTTGCCATAGAAAGAGCTTATTGGATGAGTCACTTTTCAGGGGGGTTTCGCTAAATCGAAATGATTAAAACCTACAATAGGGGGGGGGGAAATGCATAAAAAGTAGGGGATTATTTTTTCAGTAGTTTACATTGAGCGAATGCCAAAAAGATTAAAGAGAGAGAGACGAGACCAAAGTCAAGGCAAGGGAAACATGTGTGTAGATACTGAGATATATAGCATAAGGCACAGTAGTAGATACAAAAGAGATATGTGTATTATATATATATTCTTGGCAGATTGCGCATTTGCGTGTGACGACGACGGAGTCAAGTGCCTGACTGCAACCCCCTTGGATTCTCGTTTCTTTGTTTTTTTTTTGTTTCCTTTACTTCCCAAAACGAAATGCAACTGGAAAGATATGTAAAAAAAAAGGGGGGCTGAGACTCTGGCAGCAGCAAAAGGCAAATTACAATGAATTATGTGGCTTGGGTATTAAAAATAGCCAGTGGAGTGTGCAGCAGCAGCAGCAGCAGCAGCAGGGGGGTGACAACGCGTCGTATGAGTAATGCCTGGCCATATGTACATACATACTTGGTAAATGGTTTGTTCGTGTTTGTTTGCCGGCTTAGCAACAACTTGAAGACGAAAAACCAAAGACCCAGACTGGCCCTGCACTTGACAACAACAACTTCTCTTTTTCCCCTCATTTTACATTTACATTTTTCTCCATCAATTTGTCCATGTTTTTCTTTATTAGAGCAACTGATTGATGCATCCATGGGCCCAAGGGCGTCTCACCCATGGTTCCTCCTTGAGTCCACTTATGTCATGTGTCTTCCTCTTGGACAAGTGGAAACCAAATAGAAGAAAAGCAGACGGGTTAAAGGGGGGGCACTTTTGGGGCGGACATAACTGGTTTTGGCCCTGTCCATTGAAAAGGAAAGTCTTCTCCACTGAATGACACTCGATGTTTGGTTTCTGTTGCAATAACAATTGCCTTTGTGGATCACTTTAACTGATTATATAAGAAAAGAAAGATTTTCTTGCATTGAAAATGGAATAAAAAATAAATTACAACTGGTTAGGGAGATTGCAAGTTTCCTCTTAAATTTATAAGCAATTTCTTCTACAAGTTCCTCTAAAAATAATCTATATTTTATTTTTAAACACAAAATGTATACTGATTAATCATCACAATTCGCTTTAAATCAAAGAATTTTTATTGCTAGGAATATAAATCCGTTGTTTGCTTCTAGCGCAAGCATCTGGAATATAAATTTTTTGTTCTCGTTTACCCAGAATTTTGCAATATTTAAATAACTTTTTTTTTGTTTTATGACAAAGATAAATTCCATTAACTTCTTATGTCCGACTTGGCCCCATGGTCAAAATGTTGTCATCATCCATGGAGCTGAGCTCATAACTTGGACTCAACACACACACACACACATTCGCTGGAAGCTAATTTTGCCATTGTCCAAGCTGTCAATTAGTCGGGCAGAAGTAATCAAGAAAATTCTCTCTATAAAGTTGAATATTTTATGCAGAATGTCTGTGGGCAATGTTCTTTACATTCTCTGTCCAGGGTTTGGTAGTTTTTAATACAGTGGTTGAACTTTCAAATAAATTTTAATAATAATAAAGACAATCTATGCAAATATAAGGGTTTAATTAGCTTTAAATATAAAAAACATACCCCCAGACTGCATTTAAATTTCTAAGAAAATGAAAGACTCTTTAAAGCTTCCTTTTTTTTTAATTTAATATTTTCTATGTTAATATTTCACTGTACTTGACTATCTGGGTTCTCTTAGCACTTCTGATCACATGAGCCTTGGTCATCGTCTTCCTTCTTCTTTTTCGCAACTTTTTGACGCGTCTTTTCCGGACTTTGTTGCTATATTTTATACAGAACAATGTTTCACTCACTTCGCCTCTGTCCCGACATCTCTTGGATATTAATTGACAGATTTACTGCAATTGGTTTTGGTTGTCCAGAGGCAACGACCGACCCGTTCGATCAGCAGTTCTCCAGGCCTCGAAACAATCCCCCACAGTTTGTCTTCCGTCTGGTGCGTCATCGCATCCAACGGGAAGAAGAGGAACCTGATAAGCGGAATAAAGTTGGTGGAGACAGCAGACACCTTTACCTTTACCTGTCTCCAAATCCCCTCTGGAAACATGAAACTATATGGCATATCACACTGTAAGTGGGATTACCTCATGCGTTGCTTAAATCGCGTTCAAGGCAGGGCCCAACAAAAACCATATACATATATTCCCGTATATACATATATATATCGAAATGTTAACTTGACGCGTGCCTGACATTGACCGACTTAGAATAATTGAAAGACCCCCGAAACAGGAGCCGGGAAAAGGGGGAGGGAGGTTAGGCCTGGCCTGTTCTTGGATTTCAGTGAGTGACCTCGCAAAGTGAACTTCCGTAATGGAAGGCGCCAAGAAATGCTTTGTCAATTACTCACACTCCCCTTCTTCAATCGGAGTTGATTCATTCGAGAATATATATGATATATGTCTGAACGAATGAAATATGAATAAAATAAGTGAGGAAGAACCATGCTGCTGAACAGAGTAATTATTGTTTGTTTCCCTCGGTTATTTCGGTTTACTTGCAAAGTAACGCTAAAATCTATGTCAAAGTCATATAGAAAAGGTCTATCTGTCTTCGTTTGTCAGATTTCTGAAATGAACTGAACAATCATAAAGAAATTATCGGACACCTGCTCGAGGTTTCCCCTGCTCGAATTTCCAATGGCAAATTAAGTAATTTTTTGCAGAGATATGAGACTAGGAAATGCTCTAGTGTTCAGGGAAAGCTAAAGCTAACATTACAGCATTATTAATATATAAAGAAAATATTGAATAACATCAACAAAGTTATTTCTGGTCTTCTTAGAATCATAATTTTATTCAGTTGATATATTGTATCCCTAAAATCCCATTTAACATCAAATGAATGTCACCTTAGCCACATTTCCTATATTTATAGGGTATTCTTTTAGTAATAAATCATCTACCATGGCCTCAAACCATTCCTCTTTTCCATTTGCTGGCGCTTCCAGTTTTTATTTTACTTTTTTTTGCTGAAAATCTCGTTTTTTGCAAAGGAACGAAAATATTGAAAATGCTTGTATTTATTTTTTGCCACAAGGTCAAAAACATTCCCGCCTCACATGTGCCAAAATATATATCTTACTTTCTTGCTTGGACTTTTCCTTGGCCAAAATCTGCTGCCTGTTTTTGATTTTTTCCGTTGCCTGTCTTCTTTTGACGCATTTGACCTACTAAGGAAAGAACTTACTGTTCCAAAAGAGCCTTCTGACGCGGTTGTCACTTCCGTTTGGGATTTCGCCTTATCAGTAGGGAAAGCCACAGGCTTGAAGTCTCCTTCCCCAACCCAAAAAAATAAAGCTTGCCGCCCTATTCTAGTATATCAATTGTTTATCTAAATTATCTAGAAAAGTGTGTGTATTTGTATTTGTCTGAAACAAATTGTAACCGCACACACACACTACGCACTTGTCAAGCCAACAGATTGTACAAATGTATCTGCATATCTGGATATAAAACCAAACCAACAGCTGAGACAACAGAACTTGGGGTGAGGAGCAAGGGAGGTGTTATTTTTGGGTGGACCAAAGACATTTGCGAATTTTTATGATTATTTTCAAGGAAGATTTTTAATATTTTGTAATAGGGAATCTCTAAGTTAATTATTTTCATGAGAGTAGCGAATATTGGGATTTATTGAAACAACAAATATCTTTGAACCCTTTATCATCAGCTTTAGTTTGTTGTTTACCTTTTTTAGCGATACAGATAATTTGTCATACTTTTTTGTCATATTTTTTTACTCAGAAAACTGCAAGAAGGTATGGAAACCTTACTCACTGGGTTTCAAGTGTTTTTCTTATAGAAACGTAAACAACTTAGTCAATGCACTTGGGCTATTAAGATTAATTTATAGTCTAACAATGCCTTATGGGGATTCCTTAGATTAAAATAAAAATAAACCAGCGTTAAAGGCAATAGCATCTAAAATAAATAGTATGCTAGAATGATATTCTAAATATATCCTTATTAAATTTGGTATTTTTATTAAGTTTGGTATTTTTATTAAGTTTGGTATTTTTATTAAGTTTGGTATTTTTATTAAGTTTGTTTGGTATTTTTATTAAGTTTGGTTTTCAGTTTTTTCTAATATTTATTATTATTTTTTAGACTGAAGTTTAAGCTCCCATCCAAAATGATCAAAAAACACTTGTTAATTACAAAATATGATATTACATTTGGCTGTTCTTTCAGGGCTTTTTCCCCTTATAATTAAAAAAAAAAAGTCGAAAACAGCTTTTGCAAAATTAAATCATTCACTTCCTCATAAATGCAGTATTACCCCTACACACAAGCATACATTTCTATTTATTTTCGTCTCGTTTTCATCTGAAAATGCGCCATATGGGGGGCGCTGTCTAACCCCTGTGCATTCTGCCCCTCCTCGTCTCACCCACCCTCCTTTTTGCTTACATAAAAGCCACGCTTTACGCTAAAATGAGCTTCGCCTTATGCGCTGCGCACTTACTCGCTCGCTGCCCAAGTGCGGCGAAAATATTGTGATGTAAAAAAAAAAAAATAAGTAACGAAATGTAGTAAAAACTGGAAATAATTCGCTTTACGGCGGTGTTTGAGGAAAATGTAACAAAACCAAAAACACAGCTTGACCTTCGCTTGGGAAATTTGATGCTCAGCACAAAGGGGTGGCGTGGCAGGGGCGCCACACAACTTTCTAATTGATGATGAAACTAGTATTTTAGTATTTATTAACTAGTATTTTATAATTACCAATTATTACAATAAATGTGAAAATGGTATTTTCGAGAAACTACGCAATAATGGCTATAATCCAAGGATTTCTTTTAGGAATTTCTGTGTAAAACAATGCGAAGGGTTTTATTTTTCCTAAATTAAGGGATTGGAATATGTTTCTTAAATTATTGTATGAGGTTTTTCAATCATATTTATATTATGTTGTTGAAAATGCAATTATGGTTTTAATTAGCAACAAACCATTGATAAATTGCTTACAAAAGATGTGAATATACTTTTGGAATTTCAAAAATGCTGGGTATCTCATAGATACGTCTGACGTCGCTATGTCTGTGTGGCGTCTCGTCTCCAAATCTCACGCATACAGCCCCCCATACACACACTCTCTCACACACACACACACACACACTCACGCAATGCTGAGAGCTTTTTGCAGTAATTGTAATTGTGTGTTGTGATTATTATTATTGTTGTTGTTGTTGGTACTGCACTGCGATCGTTGGCCGGCGCATTACAACAAGCACTCCTTCTCTCTCTCTCTCCGGCATTCTCCCACGAGCAATGGCATTCTCATTTTCTCTCTCGCACACACACACACACACACATACAATGGCAGTCAACGGTCATGCGTTCGTATCGCGCTTCGTTTTGTGTCTAAAAATAGACACAAATATTGAAGTTGATTTTTATACGACCATCGCCCGCCCCCCTTTTCCCGTCTCGTTCCACCTCCCCCTTTTTTTTTTGTTGCTATCAAGCATCGCCTATCAATGTGCGACTATTTCACTCCTTGTTGTTGTTATAGTTATTATTATTGTTGTTGTTGTTCTTGTTGTTGGTCTTGCTGCTGCTGCTGCTGGTGCCGCCGCCTTCATTATAATGCGTTGTTGTTGTTTAAAAATAAACTCTGCTGCGCGTGGCATTTTTTCTTTATTTCCTCTCTCACGCTTTTTGTGAAAGACTAAAGGAGAGAGAGAGAGAGAGAGAGAGAGAGAGAAAGAGAGAAAGAGAAGAAGAGTGGGTGAGAGCCTGAGCAAGATAGTCTTCTGTCTCTTCTTCTTGCGCCTTGATTAAACTCAATGAAATAAATTAGATTTAATTCATGTTTCAGGCGGTTCTTTATTATAAGGAACCCTTTAAATATGTTTTGAATTAGAAATATATACATTTTAAAATATATTTAATTTTGTTATATTAAATAAAAAGATTTTTTTGTATTATTTCTTCGAAAATAAATAAATAAATATTGTTTTTTAGGAAAATGTTACAATTTTGCACATTATTATGTTGCTTAAATTAGATTTTTTTTTGCATATCTTTTAGAAATTAAATTTTTTTCCTTCTCACCATCATTTTTAGCATTTTTAGTTGTTAGTCTTGTGCCTGTCGCTCTTGTTTGTTTTCTTATTTAACGCCACGAGCTGTTTTTTCTCGGATGAATTTCGTGGAGGGGTTGCCGTTCGATGAGTGCAACAATGTTGCCCCCTTTTGAAGTAGATGCTTAACCCATTGATGCCCCACAGTACAGATTGGGCTTAATGAGAAAGTTTAAATAAATAAGAATATAAAAGCTTTAGGATACAATTTTATGATAAAAACTCTTTTTAATATTTCAATAATTTAAATAAAGAAAAAATCATGTTTTTTAAATATTTAAAAATATTTGCAAAATTTTAATTTTAAAGTTTAACTATATTAAAATTAGTTTATTACATGTTTTAAAGATGAATTATTGAAAAATCCGAATAAATTAGTTTCTTAAAATAAATACACACATGTATTTATTTATTTTAAGAGTGTTTACCAAAGCACTCATTAAACACCCTCCAAGTACAAATCACTTGCTCATCTATTTTCGCCTCAAAATATTCCATAAATAAATTAAATCAAATTCCATTTCCATGTGAATCAGGCAAAAAAATTCCCTTTTTGTTGCCAGGCAAGAATGTTAACGAGGTGTGTGGGGCTGGCTCTACGCTCTCTCTCTCTAATCAATATAAGAATTGAAAAAAAAAAAACAAATATATACACTACTGGCCATTGAAATAAGTACATGCGTATAAAGTTTGTTTCAAGCCTCGTAAAACTTTTTTAAGAAGCCTTATGAAAAAAACCAATTTATTTTCAGTTTTCGGACCTATACTAGATAATAAAAATATATAACAAAAGACTTAATCACTTAAAATTAAAAGACTACGACCGATTTTACCAAATAACCATACAAATGGGTTGGTCACAAAAATAAGTACACCAATTCTTCTAAGCCCAAAACTCGAAACGTATAATATATTTTTCACTTTTTTCTTTTGATTAGTAAACTTATACTAGTATTCGGTATAACTATCCTTATTTTGAACCACTTTTGCGAATATTTTCGGCATACTAGCCATAAGTTTGCAGCAAGTTTCTCCAAGAATCTCATACGAAGTTTTTTCAACAAATCTCCACAAATCTTCACCATTACAAATTTTGATTGTTTTTAATGCGACATTTAGAGTCTTCCCACAAATTTTCAATGGGGTTTATGTCCCCAGACTGACTGGACAAATTCATAAAGGTTACATCGTTGTCATTGAACCAGGCATTGGCTGGCTTTGAGGTATGTTTTGGGTCGGTATCCTTTTGAAAAACCCATCGCAAGGACATGTCTTCTTCAGTATATGGTTGCATAAGTTTAGCTAAAATAGTTTTAAATTTGAGTTGGGTCTTAATACTATTTATGGGGTGTTACAACTTAACGACATGCTAAGAAAAACTATCATAGAATATTACGTATCCGCCTCCGTGCATAATTTTTTTTCCCCTGTACCAGGAGCCGAATTCTTGGCTTTTGGGTCGTCATATGAATTGTCGTTAATTGTTTCCAAAAAGATTTACTATCGTTTCATCGCTAAAAAGTATATTTTTTCACTCTTTCGACCCTTCGGGTCTAGACAATACCAAACGAATTTTTCCTACCTTTTGGATCATCTGAACAATTTTTTCTCGATGTAATGGGACCTTTTGGGCTATATATCCTGATAGTCCTGACAATTTCAGTCGACCACGAACCGGGCGGGAGGAAATTGCATTGCCACTTTCGGCAGAAATGGCCTTGGAAGATATGAATGAGTCCGTTTTGGGTAAAAAGACAATCCGAATTCCGGTTGCTTTGAAAGATTTCTTCCACCCATCTATTTTTTTTATAACCCCAGTTGACTTTAAAGCATTTTGCACAAAACAGAGAGAGGATCCAAGGCGTTTTGCATTTTCGAAAGGACCTTTTCCCATCTTTTAGAAGCTTCATAGCCGCTTTCCTTTCGTCAGGACTAAAATTTGTTTTTCGACCAATCTACAAAATTTTTTTTTACTCTAATGAACTTAAAAAACTTAGAAGTCAAT
>VNJQ01007375.1:0-62633 GCA_008042515.1 Drosophila truncata
GTTCTTGAGGGTTCTCGAAATGTCAGTTGGATTTGTCACAACTTAATTGGCTTAAACGCTTTGGCACAGTTCTAAAGGCACCTGGCCGAAGGAAAATCAATCGAGGGGGCTTTGGAAATGCAATTAAATATTTATGGGTTAAAGCTAAGCGGTGGAATTTCAGCTTATAACAAATTAATTAAGTCGCACGCAAGGTATTTTACAAATCATACTTAATAAGGTCAAATTGGCAATTTAACAGAAACAAAACAAAAAACAACAAGAAGGCAACAGAAAAAATAAAAAAAAAACAAACAGACAAAATAAATACGTGGAAAAAACAAAAAGCAGCACTTCCAAACGAGTTGAGTTATAAAAAACGTATTTTGTTGTTAATCTTTTATCGAGTTTTATGCAAATCGAGGAGCTAAAAAGTTGCCTCAGCCGGACAAAGAGATCGAAGCCAGTTAAATAACAAATTGATAAATATTAATAAGGCCACAGGGTCTGAGGCGGTGTGTGTGTGTGTGTGTTCGTGTGCGTGCAATGCATTTACGCTCCGCTGGCTATCTGCGTATCTAGCAGATACAAAATGTCATCGCTGCCAGTTACAGTTAGCCGGGCAGCTAGCTCGCTCGGCTACTTGGCCAATTGAGTGGTCTTTTGAATGCGCGGCACAGCGCGCAGCGCCGAGGAATGTATCTGCCAGATGCAAATTGCAATCGAGTGTAAACAAAACAAAGGCGCAAGAAACACGCGTGCGCTCGTAACTCGAGATACAATCGCCGTCGCAGCTTTTTGTTTGTTTTTTGCAGAGTCAGATCCAGATACATGTGTATCTGTGAGATTGCGGCAATCTAATATTTATTAAGACGGCGTGTGACTTATGCGCGATGCCTTGACATTACCCGCTGGCTGCAGCCGCCTCTTCCCTATCTGATGACTCAAATTGGGTCACCAGATAGTAATACTCAGACATTTCTGTATTTCCTTACTGGAAGGCACCTTGTAAATAAGTAGATAAGCAGGAAAGGTATTAACATAGCATTATTACATTGTTTTCCTCATGATTCACCCGGCTACTTGAATCAATTTTACACGAAATTGCCTCTTGGTAGTATGATGAGTAACCCAAAAGGCCCCAGCTGATATAAGAGGTTTACTAGCGGCAAAATTCTAGGCCCACTTTGGAGAAGCCTGAATATTATCAGCATATAAAGGAGCCATAAAAATACTGTCTAAATTCTAGAGTAATCAGTAAGCTAATATAAAAGATATCCGAGAAATAGAATTCGTCATGGAAACACACGTCACAGAAACCTATCAGCGAAATACGAAATACCAAAAGGAAGGAATCTTTTTAGCGACTTTAAAAGTATCCTCTGTTTCAGTTGATAACAAAATCAGGTCAGCAAATTATTTGTACCTAAAATAAAAAGCCCTTAAGCAGATAAAGGTATATTCAAAGACCTCGAGACTATTAAAAATATTTTTCATTAGATAAGAAAAAATACCTGTTCTTTAAATGAAATTCCTAACCCACTAGAGTATTAAAAAAAAGTAGCGACCTGGCCAGGAATTTTCCGGCCGATTTTAGTTATGGGGGAAAGCCAAAGACCTTCGCATCGGGGCTTTCCACTCCAATAACTTTGGCCAATGGCTTACGCCCCAGAGCCAATTCCAATTCCAATTCCATTGCGATCCGCCCAGAAGGCAATTCACAATTAGCAGTAACCCCAATGCCTCGACATGTCTCCTCCACTCGTGTCACTACTCCGCCAGCGGACTCACGGGCAACCTTGGGCCGCTTCAAGTCCAAATGGGCATGCGGCATGTGCACATATACCGCTTGGATAAGTGTATGCCGATCAACGATCGCCGATCGACGGTTTAGCTTTTTGTAAGCGACACATAAACCATAATTAAAAGCGAAAAACTGTTGCCCCCAAATCGAAGCGGCCGAAAACAAAAAATAAAATAAAAACAAAAAACCAGTAAACAAAACCAAAAATGCGCGCGCGTTTGCGCACTGCGCACCTGTTTTTTTCTTTCTTAACCCGCCGCAGTACCCCTTGGAGCCACCGCCACCCTCACCTGCTGGAGTTGGTGGCCAGTTTCATGAAACAATTACGAATGCGAGTGCAAAACAAAAAAAAAAGCAAACGAAAAGCTGGCTGAGGCTCAGGCTGAGACTGAGACTGAGCCAGAGCGAGAGCCAGAGCCAAAGCCAGAGCCAAGCGCCAAGTTGGTCGAAGTTGTTGGCCAAGTTAAGGCGACTGGGCGAGGGGTCCGAGCGTCCGCTCAACTTATTGCAACGTTCGCAGCACTGCTGTTGTTGTTGCTTTTATTGGGGCATAAACACAGCATAGCCGCTGCACAGTGGAAAGTTTAGAGAATACAAAATAATTTGTATTAACATTTAATTCAATTATTAGAATTATTATTAAACTTCTTTAAGTTACTTTACTTCAAGACAGAAAAACCTGTGTAGATTTATTTTAACAACAAGTTTTCCCTTGCTTTTTAGCTTGACTTTACAGCAAATCTATTTATCTTTCAAGGTGAACTTGTGTGTGTTTTCCTTAGCCATTTGCATGAGTTTTTCTTGGAGGTAGAATAATGGGTATTGTTGTGACTTTTTCGGCCCACAGTGCTCGACAACTGGCCCGGTTTGCCTACGAATGGAGTAGCCTCTCCTTGTCACCCCACCCGCTTGGTCGCCATCCCACCATCCCACCATCACAATTCCGATCACCTCCCATTTTCATCCTTTTCCTTCACTTCTGTTGATCGCTTCGATTGCTGCTCGATCGCTCGCCTTTTTAGCTTTGGCGTAAAATTGCAGAGCGATCGGCGGCGTTGTTGTTTTTGTTGTTTTTGTTTGTGCCATTAAGGCAACAACAGCTACGGCTACACACATACAGAAAAGCGTCCACTGAGAAACCTGTAGAATTTACAATTACAACAAAATGCCAATAACAACAACAACAAAAACAGAGCTTCAACAAACTGCGTCAATGCTTTTTTAACTTTGGTTGGACACCCTTTCAGGGGGTATCCTATAATTAAGTGTCAAAATCAGACCTAAGGACTCTATTAGAATATTTAATTTAAACATTTAATATTTATTTGAAGTCTATTTAACAAGTATATTAACATTTTTCTATCAATTTTTGGGAGGTTTTTTATATATTTACTTGTATTTGATAAATTGTATTGTATTTTTGGGATTTAAAATATTTTAAAGTATATTATTAAAGTATTTAAGGCTAAAAGATGCTTTGATATTTTAATATCATTAAAAATAGTGTTCTCCTAAGCTTTAATTGCCAAAGAATATGTTTCTATTTTATTTAAGAAATTATTTACAACATATACAATTGTTTTTAGTATTAAAAAATCATTTTTTTAACCAATTTTCGGACTTTTCTTCTAAAATTAAACTAAAATGTCTTTAAAATCGGTTATACAAACCCATTTATTTATAAGACAAATTCCTCAATTTTTAAAGGGTATTTCGAGCGTCAGCTCGTTTAGGCAACTATTTTCTTTCTTGTTTTTTTACTTTGTTGTTTTACTGGGCGCATTTGCAATTGAAGCGTGGCTCACACAGATACACACAGACACATACACACACTGGCAAAGCTAACCCACTTGATACTGGCATCCCGCTCGCACCTGTACCCGTTGCCTGAACGTGTTTTTTATATAACTTTTTTATGCGCATAGTTTTGTTTTGTTGCTGCTATTTTTTGGCCGTTCATAAAACTTGTTGTTGTTTGTCGATTTCTGCATATTTTGTCGGTGGGAATATTTGGCATTTTGTTTTCTTCATGTTTTCGGAATTTTGTCTATAGCGATAACTAGATGCAAGATACGAGTGAATAAATGCATTTGGCTCTGAGTCATAGCCTCCATTTGGGATTGGTATTGGTCAATACTAAGGGGAGCATTGCAATTCCCGGTAAAATACGTACATTTTTGCCATGCCATTACATTTAATAGATATAAATCATTTTCGAATCTGTTATCTCATTCAATTTGAAGTCGAGCTGGACGCGCGCGCGACTCACTCCACCAACCCAATACCCAATCCCACTCAACATCTGCGAGATCTCCACTCCAACTCTCATGACTTCATTTGGTCTTGTGCAATTTACTGATTATCTCATAATCATCTTCTCGTGTGCTTCAATTTGTCTTCGAGAGACTTTTCCTCGGCGGGCTTAATGATGCCTGGAAATTAACCATGGGGATTACATAAAACAAAAACAAGGGGAGATAAAACAAAAGCCAAAGCAGGCAACAAATTTGATTTTATTAAGTTGCGCTTGCATTTCAATTTTGGCATTTACAACATATTTTTTTTTAAGTCGTGTGTGTGTGTTGTTTGCTGTTTTCGTGTTGATTTATGCCGATTTTGGCGAGCCGCATTTCAGGGAAACAGTGAAAGTTGAGCAAGTTCAAAACAACAGCCAAAGGTTGTGTCAATGAACTGGACTCAGTGGTCGGTGTTTGTGGTACGAATTCCCAAATATGGCCAAGTTATTTGCCTAATCTCTTCACAACAATCAATAGGCTGGCTTATCGATACGGCCCTCACGTGCCGCTGTATCAAGATGTTCCAAATATAGGGCATGACCAGCAAATAGGACTACAAAATACTCTTGATATTTGTTAAGAAACCTTACATGATTTAGGCTTATCCCAAAAAATGTCTCAGCTCTATTCACATTAATTTCAAAAGGTTTTGTTAAGGAATTTGATAAGCTAAGCTTTAAGTCAATTATAATTCTAACAAAATATCTAAAAAATCTAAAATTTTTTCAGTTGATAAATATCTAAAGGAATTTAAAGGCTGATCGCTGATACTTTAAGTTTAAGTTGAAAAACAAATAAATAAGAAAACTATAATGTAATTAATCAATAAGTTGGTATCAGGGCTCTTAAGCGGACATTGAGAAAGTGCGTCTTGGGGAATGTTTAGCAGCCAGTAATTCCCAAAACCTGTCATCCGCTTTGTGTTTGTTTTTATTTTTATTGAAGTTTCGAAGATTCGATTTGTTTTGATAGCCTGTCTGGGTTGTAAAATATAGAGCCTCACAGACCAGAATTACTCACCTTTCGAGGATTGTGAAGGCAACAACAGGTAGTTGAAGTGGACGGTGACGATAAGAAAGAGGCCACGCGAAGTGCTCCGGGAATTGCAGGGTAATACCGATTACTCGTTCACTTTCGATTTGATCGGCCGATAAGACAGTAACATTAGCGGGGGAAAACGCGGTGTTAGCAAGGGTAAACAAAGAACAAACACACTTCTTGGGCAAACAAAACCAAAATCCGTGGATCTTTTATTTTATTTAGTTTCGTTTTTTTCGTACTATTCACGCTCAGGCGCCCCTTCTCGGACTCACTCTGTCCGCTTTAACCGGTTTCTCGGTGCCTCGGTTTATGTTTATGCTGCTGTTGCTGCTCTTGTTGTTTCTTTTACTCTTCCACTGGCGACTGCGTGGAAAATATGCTGCAATTGCAGACAGCAAAACGAGAAATGTTGTTTTTAAATTGAAACCGCAGCGCAGGGTAAACAGAACACCGAATATAACAAAACACACGCAAGCCCAGATGCTAGGGCAACAGGTGCTAACGATTCTAGCGTTTCCGCGCTGTGACTTGTTTAGGTTCTTTGGCTTGGCGAGCAGCTCTTTTTCCGCACGGCGACCCGCTTAACTCGAATTTTTGTTTGCGATTGAACAGTACAAAATACTGCAATTACGGTCACACCATAAAAACTGTCGAAAACGATAACGATTTACGATTACTTTCAAAATGAGTTATTCAAAAATAAACCTATCGATACATTACGTTAGTGCCATCCCTACGATCGACAACAACAAATTGTGACGACATTGCTATTTTTGTTTTGCGTTTCACCAGAGCTGGAAAGAATGTCGGACGACCTCGCTTATCTGGACCAATTGTCCAACAAGGACCTCCTAAAAAAGTGCAAGGAGCATGGATTGCCCGAAGTGCCTGTTACGGACAGCACCCGGAACGTTATAGTTCGCCGGCTGCGAAGTGCGATCTCAGGAATTCCATTGAACAAAAGCAAATCTGCTGGTAAGAAGTCAGCAGCCCCCCGGCGTGAAACCGTACACGGGAGCCAGGTTAGCGCACCAACTTCGGGGCCAGTGCGTCGCACGGCTGGCAGAAGTCCAGGTCGCGACAACAACAGCAACACCACCAAGAACAGCGGAAACATTCGCCGCACCATCGCCTACGCACCGGACAACACATCGCTTTCTGGAAGATCTGTGGAGACAACCACCACCGTGTCCGATGTGGGGTCACAATCGGAGGACGACGACTATTTCATGGTGGATTCGCCGAGAGTGGGATACTCTCAGGCATCTCAAACGCATCCCAGGGACGACAGGTCGCTAAAACGCTCCGTTTCACTGACCAAATCCGGAGTGCTGACTACATCTTACACCCGGGAGGTGGACCAGCCACACTACGATCAGGATCAGCGCAAGGATGACATTCCCAACAGCTACACATACGAGAGGCCACATGTGCCAGCTGTTCCTCGGCATACGCTGCCAACCTATGAACCTCGCATCGAACATTCTAGCTACAAACGTTCAGAGTTGGGTTTCTCGCGTCCGCTGCTGACGCAAACGCAGTTGAACTCGACAAGCTATCAGGAATCTGAGTACAGCAATCCATCGCGTTCACCAATTCTACCTCGAAATACGTTCAGCGGCTCGGCCCAGCCCTTTGGACACCACACGGCACCAGCTCCAGCGCTTCCTCGACAGCGTCAAAGTGCGGCGGCAGGTAGTGGCTTGGGCTATGTCAGGGGTTCCCTGCTCCAGCCCACTACCACTTTAAATTCTTTGTATCCGCAACTGAATCAGTTCTACGACCAGCCGGACAACGCAGCAGAGCCCATGGAAATTGACAGCGAAAGCGAGGAAGAGGAGGAAGTGACTCCTATCAGAAGTAGCCCAGTGTCACGCTCTCGCTATTCGCCGACGGCCAGACCCCAGGTTAGGAAGCCTTTGGTGCGGGCTCAGGATCAAGTGTCTCCGATGGCACAGTTTCGTCAGCTATTGGTATCCCTGGACCAGAGATATCACATCAAGCTCTACTTTTACGTAGTCCTGGTGGCAATGCTGGCCTCATTGATCTATGTTATAGTTACCCCGAACGCTTAAGGAAGCACAGTGGCTCCCAATAACCATTTTCCGGGAATTTGGCAGCTTTAGAGTTAAGATTTTTGAATTACTTCGGATTCAGTTCACTTTCCAAGTCTTTAATTGCTTGTTTCTCATATTTCGTTTTATACATAATTAGAAAAATGTACTACTTTATAATTATTGTATTAAATAAACTAATTAAATATAAGGGCTCAGTGTGTTGTTGCGATTTGTGTGTGTGCTGCTCTCTGACAGCGGACCAGAGGCTCGTGGATTTGTACGCTCTATGCTACTATTTACACGTCATTCAATGATGAACAAAACAAAAACGGTGTAAAATCGCTGAGGATATCGTGACGGTACACAAAGCAAATGGCTGCTGGGGACGCTGGCTGACTAATTGAAGTGGAACTTGAACTGGAAGGGCGACCCGTGCTGGAAGTGGGCGAAGGGATGCTCGCCGTGGAAGCCGCCGCCGCCCCGGTTGCCCTCGGGATCCAGCGGATCCTCGCCATTGTCGAATTGACGTCGCTTCTCTGGATCAGTCAGCACCTCCTTTGCGGCGGCGATGTCAATGAACTTCTTCTCAGCCACCTTCTTCTCCTCGTCCCGGAAGTTGTCCGGATGCCACTTCTGCGCCGCCTTCCTGTACGCCTTTACAATCTCTTGCTTGCTGGCGCTGCGCTTCACTCCGAGTATCTTATAGTAATCCCTGCGCTCCGACTGCTTCTGCAGTTTCTTGGCCCGCTGAATGCCCTCCTTGGCGCGGTTGTTGCTCTCGTCCAGATCAAGAGCCGCCTGGTAGGAGTGTATGGCGTCGTCATACATCTCGGTGCCCAGCAGAGCCTCTGCCCGATCGCAGTAGACCTGGGCATCCTTCATGATATCCAACGCCTCCTTGCACTGTTGCAGGGCCTTGCCGAACTGCTCATCACCGGTGTAGCAATTACACAGAGTCTTATGAGCCTCGTACCGGATCATCTGCTCCTCGGGTTCGTGCCGCAGAACTGCTTCTCCGGCAGCTATGCAATCGGCAAACTGCTTCTCCTCGCGCGCCTGCTCGGCGTTCACAATCTGCTTCTCCACCTTGCGGAGTTTTTTGTAGAAGGGAAAGCAGAGCTTGTGTTCGGGATCAAACTTTAGGCACTCGCGGATCTCCTTCAAAGCATTTGAGGCATGGCCAATGGTGTAAAGCAGCTGGGCGATGTTGTAGTGACCCTCTGTGCTGTCCTGTGTCAGCCGGTTCACCTGTCGCAAATCCGAAATGGCAGAGAGAGGATCGTTGACTGCAATATAGGCATCTGAACGGGCTTGCCGGAAGGGCACGGCCCACGGCGAGATCTCCAGCAGCTGCGTTATCATGGAAATAGCGTTCTGGTAGTCCTGATGCGCGATCAACTGCTTCACAAGATTCCACTGCTCCTGGGCCGGCGGCAAGCGGGAGTAGTGCTCCAGTACTAAGCCGTTGTTGGGTTCTTCTTGCAGCACTTGCTCAAAGTCCGTAATTGCTTGCTCGTACTCGCCGCTCTTCATGTGCACCACACCGCGTTGGATGCGAGCAGCTGTGAAGTCTGGCTTAAGCTCCAGAACTCTGCTGAAATCCTGGATGGCGAATCGGGTCTTGCCCAAAGCCAGGTATACGGTACCGCGCTTAAATAGCGTCAGGTAGTTGTTGGCATCGCCCTCTGCAGAAGAAAAAATGTTAAATAAATAGAACAAAGAAGTGGAGATGCCCTTGCAAATATTGGGCATATAAATATGAAATTGTTCTTAGATTAAATATGTAAAAATAATGCCTAATTTATTTGCAAGGATAATTCCACTCGTATTTGTGAGTTTCTAATTACCAACAGCTGCATGGTAGTGCGTCAGGGCATCCGACAACTGCCCGCGGGCCAGAAACTCCTTGCCCAGCTCCAGATGGTTCTCAATGTCCGACGGACTCGCTGCCGACTCGGCGCCTGTGCAGAAAAACAATGACGTGTGTTTAGGCAACGTCCAAAAGATAATGCAAGCCTGTTATCTGTGATTTTTACCTTCGAGGAAGAGCTCCAGCAGGAGAAGCACCACACAGGCGGCTAGCTTCTTCTCGCCGCTGCCAAACATGAGGAGGTCGCTCAATGGCAAGGCCATGGCTTTGGCTACGTGTACTTCGGTGGCCTACAAAGGCCTGTGTGGGCGTGATTTAAACTTGATTCCGAATCGACACGCACGTTGGATCTGCTTGGCGTGGCAGCTGCTAATCTTCTTTACCGTAGAGCACCCCGCCCCCTCGTCAACACGGCGTTGTTGTTGCGGCTTTTATAGATTTTGCGTCCGTTTTTGGTCAAATTTCGGCACTCTGTGTTGTTGCATGTGCTGCTTCCGACTTGGTCGCTATATGGATATTGGTTCTCTAAATGATATGGAGTGTGTTACTAGTCTCCGTGGGCATCGCTGCCCAGTTCACTAACTATGAATTGCACTGTGTACTGAACTTTTCGCCTATAAATATTATAAACTAAAAACTGACGTGTTCACGTTCCCTAGAGATGGGCGATAGTTGGCCGCAGGTGACCAGTCACAGGTATTTGAGAAGCAGCTATCGAATGTAGGCGGTGACTGAAAGGAATTCAGAATTATTTCTAATATATAAATTAATAATCTGAAAATGAGGTGCTACATATAAATTATTTATATTATTTGTAGAATTATATAATTCTAAATTTAAATCAGAGTGACTGATTAATTCTGTGGATAATCGATAGACTCTCAACATTTTATCGATAAGTTCTTTGCCGCCCAATTTGAATAATAACGATTAAAGGCAGTTAGTTCAAATTAATGTTTATATATGGAACATGAATTTGGTAAATATATCTGCAACTACATATATTAAAATCCATAGTATATGTGATATTTTAAATATTCTCATACATTTTCTGTAATTATTGTAAATACTCTTTCGGTTTTCATCTGGAAATAAATGCATTTTGTTGAGCATTAAAAGTTTGCTGTGAAGCTTAAATTGCTTTTATAACATCTTTTTCGTTCTCTTTGCTTATTGCTTATCGCTAAATGGTCATCAAATGGTCAAGTGGATATACAATACATATAGATGTATGCGTTTCGAGTGTAAGAGGCGTTTTGCGAGATAAATATGAATCAGAGATAGAGAGAGATATGGGACTGGACTAATAGGGGGAATAAAGTGAGATGTATTTGCCTATAGAGTATACTAGATAAAGCTCTTCAGCACCTTCGCGACTCTTCGATCCCTGTGTGCATATGGTCTAGTGATTGGATGGAGGGTATAATTGATATCTATTAGATCTAAGTAGGTTCGAGTTCAGTAGTTAGCGAGAGCTACGCTCCCAATGCAATGCAGTTTTGTGTGTATTATAATTCACTTCCACTTGTCTAGGAAATCACAATGTTTATCAAATCATCCAGAGGATCAGCCATATTTGGCTGAGAGGTGTGCGTCTTTTGCATATGAGCTGAAATCAATATGAAAAGATATTAGCATAAAAACTATAAATTCTTTACAAACATACTTTTCAGCTTGATGTGCGTGACAAATCGTTCTTGGCAGAGATCGCATTTATAGTAGGTCTTGCCTGTGTGAACCCGCTGATGGAGCCGCAGAGACTTCTCAAACAGATAGGCCCGACCGCAAACGTTGCACTTAAAGTTCTTCTCCAAGACTGCAATAGTTTTTTAATTACTAAGAGCACAGAGTAAGGCAACTTAGGATACTTACTCTCATGGCTCAACCGATGCTGCGTGAGCACGTACTTCAGGGCAAAGGCCTTGCCGCAGACGTCGCACACATTGGGCTTCTCCTTCTCATGAGTCTTAATGTGCCACTTCAAGTCCTGGGCCCGCTTGAATCTCTTCGAGCAGTGCGGGCAGGCGTGCGGTCGATCCTTCTCCGAATGGACAGCAGCATGCCGCTCCAGTGCCGATTTCATGTTGAATCGCTGGGTGCAGCTGTCGCACTGGAAGAGGCCGGAATACTGGCGCTCCCGCTTCTGCTGGAGCACGCGCTTATTGTTGGCAATCACCGGAGCACCGGCCTGCTGCAAGTGCTCGGCGGACATGTGCTGGACTAGATCCTGCTCGCTGGTGAAGGCCTGGCGGCACAGCATGCACTCACTCCGCTCGATGGCCGTCAAATTCTCCCTGTGCTGCTCCAGCATGTGGATCCGTTTCTCCGCATATGATGCGAAAACTGTGGAGTCGAGGGATGTGGATTAGCTAGTGATCGGTGAAGAAGTTAAGGGTAGCTAGACGTGGGGTGTCTTGAAGTAGAAATACATATATGCACTCGGAAAAATAATTATATCGTCCTGAACTTGGAATGTCGTCACAGGTACTTTTTCAATGAGAAATAATTGATTAAACGACAGTTCAATTAGTATATGAAAAATACAGTTATTGCAGGACAATTCTTCCAATTTCAAGACGATTTTTACGTAATTGCTTGCATGCTGCTCTCCGGGGAATTCGTACGGTGGATGATGGTGTTGGTTATGCATTTGGTTGCTTGGTTGCTTGGTTGGTTGGTTGGTTTTGACGGGTTAAAACGCTAATCAAGTGGCTAAGAGTAGGTCAAAGTACAAAACGTTCTGTTATTTGATGTTCGCATGCGATGGCTAGTAAAGGTGTACAAAAAGAGCTAGGGGTTAGCCATTATGTTTACCGTTGCTTTAGGCTTGGCTAACACACACTATGGGAGGCGGCAGAAGCAGCCGGACTTGGCTCAGTTTCTATGGTCTTAAAGCGCTTGTTGGATGTGAGAGAATGCGATTCGATGATGCGACAGATTGATATATATATATATAGTATATGTGATTAATGCTCATGAGGCGATCTGTGATCCTGTTTACGTGCCCCCCAGCTCTGGCCCGCATCCACTTACCCTCCGTGCAGTTGGCACATTTGAAGGGCTTCTCGCCGCCATGCTGCCTGTAGATGTGCCATCGAAGGGTCTTCAGGTGTATGAAAGCTGTGGGGGATTACAGATTAGGACTCCAGTCACCAGATTTATAGGATGTTTCCCTTACTCTTTCCACAGAAGCCGCAGTGCTCGCTCTTCCTGGCACTGGTGCCCGTGTGCGTGGCCTCGTGACACTTGAGGTGCCGCTGGCTGATGAACAAACGCTCGCAGCCGCTCTGGCGACACTTGAACTGCCGCTCCGGATTATGCCATTTCATGTGGTAATTGAGGCTCTTCCGCGTGAAGAAGCGCTTCTCGCACAGCCCGCACTCAAAGTCCGTCTCCGAATGGTACTTCTCGACATGGTGACGCAGATTGTGCCGATCGCTGTACTTCTTGCCGCACACCTCGCAGGCGTGCTGCTTCTCTACGTGACAGCTCTTGAGGTGCACAGTGCGGGAGGCGGCATCCTGAAATCGCGCCTCACACTCCGAACAGTTGTACGGCTGCTCCGGATCGTGGCTGGCATTGATGTGCTCCAGTAAATGCTGCTGCAGCTGATAGCTCTCCTGCGGCTGCAGGCAAAACTTGCAGGCATAACTAATGGTCAGTTCCGGGGGGGCAGAATCCTTCGGTGATTGCTCCTCCGTCTTCCCTTCCGCTTCCATTTCCGCTTCCGCTTCGGCTTCTTCTTCGATGTCTAGGGCATCCACGAAAAACTGTATGGGTTCAGTGGCAGTGTTTGTTTGTTGTGTTTCGGCTGAAACCGTCGTTGTTGTTGTTGTTATTATGGTTGTTTCAGGACCTTGAGGATCCTCTTCTTGGTCTGAGTCCTCCTGCTGCCCATCCTCCAAGCTGCTGGCATCGATCTTGTCATAAATGTTTGATAGCTTCACCTGCGCCTCCTGGCAGGCCACTCGGAAAGCATTGATGGAACAGAACTTGGTAAAGCAATCGCTACAAATCTTCTGGGGCAATCCGTCATTAGGTGAGATCTGTTAATAAATTATAAAAAGATGAGAAAACTTATTAATCATCATCAAATTTAGAACAATTATTCCTAGCATCTCTAAGGTACACACCCTCTTTCCGTTTTATTTTCTGCTTAGGAAATCTTAGAATTGACTACTTCCCCCTGAGCTTAAAAAGACAATTGCAGCTTCGAGCATAATTTAACCCTGAGTGCAAAGCCTTCCTGGCTTTGTCTACCCAAACCGCTTCCCCAAGTGGAAACCCAACTTTCACTCAAAAAATTGTGCAATTTTCAAAGAGGAGGCAGAAAAAGCAACAACCGCAATCATACAGAAAACAATTTTTCCAAGTACTTATATCATGATGTACATTTTAAAAGAGTTACTAATGTAATAAATTTATAAATTGCTACAATAAAATATTCACTAACTTTAGAAAATATTAAAAAAACGCTATTTATTAAAATATATGATTTTAAAGTTTTTCAAAATTACTGCTTTTCTTGCTCAAATGTAAATATTCTTGTAAATATTTTTGTAAACACCCCAGTAAATATTCAGAATTCTCCTCATTTTAATAGCAGTGCACTCTCACCTTTAGATTCCAGTTGAGGAACTGCTGGCGTATTTGGGCCATTTCGCTTGGCCAGCAGTTGGAATGGTAGAGGTCCAGGAAGTTGTTGCTGCCATTTTCGAAATCGCACACAAACATGGAAATCGCACAGGTGCGACACGTTTCCATGGCGGCGGCCACAATCAAAGTGCCCGAGCCCAATGCTGGCCAAAATGCTGCAGTGCATCACAGCAACGCCCGAGCTCGTCGCCTCTCATGTGTGTGCATGTGCGTGTCGTAATTATGCAACTTTACCAATTTCGTTGGCTGTTTGCTTGTGCCAGATCCATGTGGAAGTCAAAAGGCGCGTCCACATCCCGTAACGAGTCCCGAGTCCCAGAAATTATGGTGATATATATTTTCACAACAAATATTTGTCTAACTTTAATGGATGCTGATGCTGCTGCTGCTGCTGCTGCTGCTGGGACTGGGGCACTCGAAAAAGTTTTGTGTCTGTATCCGGGTGACGACCTGCCCCCCCACCGCTGCTGCTCCACTCCAGTTCCTTGCTCCTGCTTTATCCTCTCCTCTCTGGATTTTTTGTCACCGCGACACAATCGGCAACCGACGAAGTTCGAGCTCCCGCGTGAACTGACCTTCGCTGCGGAGCAATTCGCTTGCAGCGCGCCGAGAGATTTAATGGCCAGCCAGAGTCCCCAAAGCAACCCGAACCCCTCCCCTCCTCCATGCCCAATAGCAACCACCACCCACTCTCCAGCCCAGTCAGCTGTTCGCTCGGCTCGGCTTTGTTTGTGTACTTGCGCAAAAGCCCCGTTAGCAGCAATCAAAGCTCTCGCGTGCGAAAACTGCACGCCAATGCTGGCACTGTGGGATGGAATCGGGACCCAATCCCACGGTTTATCAAACTCCCCATGCCGCATTGCTTGTAAATGAGGCCCACTGTTCCGAGCGCCAACAAAAGCTCGCTCCCCACTCTCACTTCTACTCCAAATGGACTCTCTTTAGCGCCAAATGGACCTTTTTTTAATTTTACTATAATAATTTGGGAAACAACTATAAAAACTATTAAATGTAAATAAATAGAAAGACGATCAATATTTGGGTTTATGCTTAAAAACAGTTTATTTCTATATTACATACAGACCTGACGACGCTTTAATGCGTCCGTCCCGTCATTAACACAATCAACTCTTTCCAGGCAAGTGAGATTTAGGGCTACATTTTATATACAGTTTTAACGATGCAAATTAGTTACTAACTAGAAGCGACTGCTACCATTAACTAGGCGGTAGAATGCCCAATGCTCGCAAACACAATTGAGCCGCATGCAGTTTGGCCTCCTTCTTATTAAGGCATCCCCGTTCCGGCGTGTAACTCTGTCCGTTGATCTCCACAGAGAAGAGGAATAACCGGCAGTGGGGCGGACCAGTATCTTGGCGAAGCGTGTATTGAGGCGGCGTCCACTTGTTCTTTGACGACAATTCGTTGAGGACACACACAGGATGCTTGTCCTGTGTTACTACAGGCGCTAACGCGGGTGCTGCGCCACCCGGAGGTCCCGTTCCTCCCGCAAAAGGCCCGGATGCGTTCTTGTTTCTTCGCTGCGGGGCATTCGGACGGATAGTCTGTTGCCTAAGGTCCTCACGCGAGACCAGACCGCGCTTGTCGAGCTTTACGTCTAGGAGTAGGGGTTGCAGGGATCCGGTTTTACACCTGCCCAGTCCTTCGCCCGGTTTCCATCCCATTTTTTGCAGCAGCGCCATGCCCATGCCACCGGTCACCGGTTTCGTGGATGTCAGTTGGTCCTTGCGCACCCAAAGCTGTGGACCGCTGTTCAGCTCGTGGGCCTTCATCACCTGGGCGCCTGTGCTGCCAGTGAATTGTCCAGGCAGGTGCTTGGAGTTGGCCCACGAAGACATATTACGTTGTGCGTGATACATCATCTTGAGGGCCTCCGAATCGCCAGGATTGTCCTGTTTGTGGATGTTCATGAATTAGCATCAGAATAACCATTAGATTACACACCGTAGTCTCACCTGGAGTCGGCGAATGGCACTGAGACGCTGTGTGATAATACTCGAGACATCCATGGTGGGCGGCGCAACTTCCGGAAAGATGGAGGCGCTGGGCGCCGGCGTTTCCTCTTTCGCCGATGGGATTGGCACTTCTGGCACAAAAGGCGTAAGAGAGACTGCAGGCGCGATATCTTTTGCATTTATTACAGGAGGCGGGACAGGTTTGGGAGCATCTGGAGCGGGATGCACTGTTGCCGCTGCACTTGGAGGTATAGGAGCTCCCCCTACCGACTTGAAGGCGGGCTCCTGTTGATCCTGCTGCGGTAAAGACTTTGCAAACACGTTCTTTGGCGTTTCCTTGAACATATTGGTGGCCTGCTTCGCCGGCGGCAAAGCTGGCAGCGGCACAACTTTACTTTCCTTACTTTCTACCGGCACCCAGACCTCGTTCATGCGATGAGTCTGGCCGGAGGACACGGGAAACTGCATGGTGATGGCCTTGGTTTGCTCTTCGCGCAGGGATGTTGCGGGAACGATCGGTGTGGAGTTCCGTATATGCATTACAATGGGCTCGCGCTCTTTGAGTTGGAAGGGATGGTGAAAGGCTTTGGCATTGCCATTCTTGTCCACATCGGAGTCCTCGTCGGAACTCAGGTCGGAAAGACCGTCGCCCTTGGAGATCTTCTTGCAGAAGTCTGTCAGATCTTGAACCGTGCGACCCCCGTAGCGCATCTTGACCAGCACCTTGTCCTTGATCTCTGGCGTCATGTTGGCCACGCCGGGCATCGTTCCTCGCTTGAACATGCTGATGGCATTCTTCCGCGCGATCTCCAGCAAGCGCTTCTTGTCGATGCCGAGATCTCGGGACCGCGATCTAGACCTGTTCCCTCGACGTCTTCGTGTGTCCGTTTCACGTGTCACATGTCGCTTTGGCTCCGCCTTGGATTCCCCCCTCGGTTCTAGCTTGGGTTCCTCCTTGCCGTCGTAGAAACTGTTGTGAGGGCGTTGTCGCCCGTTAGAGGCTTTTTCGCGCAAGTAGGTATCCTCGTCGGAGAGTGAGACATCGGAAAGATCACGCTCTGGGCGAGAGTTCGACTTGGAGCCATGAAATCCTTTAGAGCGTTCTGAATCCTGGTGTCCGTTGTAGAAGCTGTTGATTGCGCGGGCACGCTCCTTTTCTCTTTCTCGTTCCCGTTCCCGTTCACGCTCACGTTCCTGTTCCCGCTCACGCTCCTTTTCCCGCTCCTTTTCCCTGTCCGCCCGCCGCTCCCGTTCTCGATCTCGCTGCTCCCTTTCCCGCTTGATGGGATGCGACTCTGGCTTGCTGCTCGACTCCACTGCGGGTCGCTTTCTGTTCTCAGACTTTTCTTTCTCCTTGCCAGCTGCTGTTGCCGTAACCGCCGCCACCGAAGAGGAAGCCGATCCTGAAGCCGCCTTCTCCCTTGATTTATCCCGAAGCTTTTCCTTATCCTTGTCTTTGTCGTCTTTGTGTTTGTGCTTGTGCTTCTTGCGTTTATGCTTTTGCTTGCCCTCCGCATCCGAATCACTGCACTCGCCATCGGATTTCAGCGGCTTCTTCTTTTTAGACTTTTTTTCTTTCTTTTCCTTCTTGATTTTTTTCTTCTTTTTGAGCAGGTTTTTATCGTCCAGCAGCTCCTCGGGCGGAGCAGCGTTAAATACGCCAAAGAGCTCGGCCAGAATTTCATTGGACGACTTCACGGGTTCGATGGCTTTCTTATCGTCAGCGGAGGAGGAATCCTCACTGTCTTCCGTCGACTCATCACCACCGTCTTTGCTGTGGCCCTGCGACGTCGCCAGAGCCTCCGCCTTAAATTTGGCATTTAGAGCCCGGAGCTTGGCCTCCACCTCGGCATCCGGTCGTTCGCTCTTCACCTTTATTTCGGGCTCATCCCTGGATGTGAGTGAATTGGGTTGACGCTCCGCCAATTTCGGGTTATCCACGCCCGCGGCGTTTTCTGTGTTCTCCGTCATCGCGCTTTCGCAGGATATGGAATCCGCCACTCGCTCTAGTGCTCATGCATGCTCCTGGAATAACTCATTGGTCAAAGAAATCCGTTTTTGCTTTCTGTTTTGTTTTTGCACGCCTGCAGAAACCTTTAATAATAGAGATAACACTTTGTCTTCGGTGCTATCGATAATTCCATTCTTAGCGATGCACCAATCAAATGCTAAATATTACGGTATTTGTATATTAAATGTATAACTATTAAAAAATGCAACTGTTTTAGTAAATCACTGAAAACATAAAATTTCTCTATCAGCTTTTTAATACTTCACTTTAAATGTATAAATTCTTTTTTTTTTAAACATCCCACAGAGTAGGCTTGTTTGATTTACGTCGGTTCCGTCATATGGAAAGCATACATTTTCAATTCATATTCTCAAAAGAGTAGTTCGTTTGTGAACATCCTGAAAATAATATATATTTTTTGAAAAAAAAAAAGAAACTTGCAAAATAAACTAAAAGTATATCTCTGGCGATAAAGTGTACCATCAACCCTGCGTGGGAGTGGACAGTCCCGGTTTTATAACCGCAGCCAACTTCACTCACGTCGCTGTCACGAATTGCAATTTTTATAAAAAAAGAATAGAAGAAATTGATCATTTTTAAAAGGCGTAGTAAAAGTCAGTGTCGTGGGTGAAACTCAATTTTTTAACCTGTCAGGTAAGTCGACTGTGCAGTGCAACCAAAGTATTGCGATTTCCCCCAATTGTGCTGCTAATATCGGTGTATTTTATCGCCATTTCTTTTTTCATTCCCTGCGCCATCGTGCTGCTCTGCTCTGCTGCTTGACTTTGTGCGACGACTGCAACTGTGTTGGTTGATTCTACGCTATTTTTCTTCGTCTCCCATTCGCGTGTGTGTGTGTGCGTGCGATTACATTTTTCTTCCAATTGAAACAAATTGTTTCGAACAAAACGAAATTCTCAGGAGGCGTACGTCGCCATCTCCGCTCATAATTGATTTTTAGCAGCACACGCATTTTTACCGACCAATCGCCAGTCGCCCGTTATTGAAGCTGCAATCAGCCAGACACAAGAAACGGACCGAGAATGACGTCGCTGGAGCAGAATCGTTTACAGAACTTCAAAAACAAAGGGAAGGACCAGGATGTAAGTGTGGACACCTCGCAAGATCTACCATTTTTGAGTGGGGACTAATCCATTGGGAATATTTTAGGAGATGCGCCGTCGCCGTAATGAGGTGACCGTTGAGTTGCGCAAAAACAAGCGCGAGGAGACCATCCTCAAGCGCCGCAATGTGCCCAATCTGGACTCGAACACAGACGAGGACGAGCAGCTGCCCACATCCATTAACCTAAAGAAGCTTGCTCAGGCAGCGGCCGATGCCACCAAGCCGGAACAGCAACTGGCCGCCGTCCAGGCTGCCCGAAAGCTACTGTCCTCGGACAAAAATCCACCCATCAACGATCTGATCCAGAGCGACATTCTGCCCATTTTGGTGGAGTGCCTAAAGCAACACAATCACACAATGCTGCAGTTCGAGGCCGCCTGGGCCCTGACCAACATTGCATCCGGCACCTCGGACCAGACCAATCAGGTCAGAAACTTAATCTAAAATCTAATATTAATGTGAATTTTTTGTGACTGACGGCTGTCTCTTTTCTAGGTCGTTGCCGCTGGCGCTGTGCCGCTCTTCCTTCAACTTCTTAACTCGCCCGCTCCCAACGTCTGTGAACAAGCCGTGTGGGCACTGGGAAATATCATCGGCGACGGACCATTGTTGCGAGACTTTGTCATCAAGCACGGCGTAGTGCAGCCACTGCTCTCGTTCATTAAACCGGACATCCCCATTTCATTCTTGCGGAATGTGACATGGGTGATTGTGAATTTGTGCCGCAACAAGGATCCGCCGCCGCCGGCTGCCACCATCCATGAGATCCTGCCCGCACTTAACGTGCTCATACATCACACCGACACAAACATTCTGGTGGACACTGTTTGGGCTATCAGCTATCTGACTGACGGCGGTAACGAGCAGATCCAGATGGTCATCGAGAGCGGGGTGGTGCCCAAGCTGATACCGCTGTTGGGCAACAACGAGGTCAAGGTTCAGACCGCCGCCCTGCGCGCCGTGGGCAACATTGTTACCGGCTCCGATGAGCAGACTCAGGTGGTGCTCAACTTTGATGCGCTCTCCTACTTCCCGGCCCTGCTCTCTCACCCCAAGGAGAAGATCCGCAAGGAGGCGGTCTGGTTCCTGTCCAACATCACCGCTGGTAACCAGTCACAGGTGCAGGCCGTCATCAACGTGGGCCTGCTGCCCAAGATCATCGAGAACTTGAGCAAGGGCGAGTTCCAGACACAGAAGGAGGCCGCCTGGGCCATCAGCAATCTTACCATCAGCGGCAACAGGGAACAGGTCTTCACCCTGATCAAGGAGGGCGTCATTCCGCCATTCTGTGATCTCCTCTCGTGCCAGGACACGCAAGTTATCAATGTAAGAAAGGGGATAAGGTGTGGATTGTGTCCCTACTGATTTCTTTCATTTATTTTGTCCCACAGGTCGTACTTGATGGTCTTAACAATATGCTCAAAGTGGCCGATTCTCATGTGGAGGCGGTGGCCAACTTTATCGAGGAGTGCGAGGGTCTGGCCAAGATTGAGCGGCTGCAGAGCCACGAAAATGTTGAAATCTACAAACTAGCCTACGAAATCATCGATCAATACTTTACGGATGAGGTAAGTGGTGGTGTCAACGCTCACACGCCAAGTGAGAAACCGATGTTAACCGATATTCATTTGCTGCTTACAGGGTGAGCAAACCAATATGGCACCCAGCTCCGACGGCACACAATACAACTTCGATCCGAATGCCGACAAACTACCAATGAACTCATTCAACTTTTAACGATCCAAACCGGAGGCAGTAGCAGCAATGTGGAGACCAAACGTGTGCAACATAACATACACTTTTTGGCGTTTAGCCTAGCCGTACACAGTTTGTTGTGTATGAAAATTCGACGAGCCAGACGCAACCAATTCACATAAAAATAATAATAGCATTATAATTTGTCCACAACGCAGCAGCAGCAGCAGCAATTACGACAGCCAGACAGCCGAGTTCTTTCGAGAAGCTAGACTAAGAACTTGGGCGAAAACACACACATCGGGGATCCGCTGCAGCCGTTTTAGCTTCTCTCAATTCTGTGTTATCAACGTTTTAAAATCCAGACACGTACCCTTTTTGGTGTGTGAATGTTCAGGCAAGGACTAATCCGGCGGAAGCGACTCTGCTTAAGATCATCCAAAATACATAAACACACAGGAATGCAAACGAAAAAATAATTCAAAACAATGTAGAACTATTTGATTTATATGAAATAATTTAAATATGTACGCCTTTGATTTGTAATTGAAATTACATATGTATACATTTCTAACGTGAAATTGAATGCGATAAAGATAAGCAGAAAACCATAAGCCCAAGTGGATTGGCCACTTCGCGTTTCCCTGGAAGGCACTTGAGGTGTCGCCCGACTTGCTGCTAATTAGCATTTATTCGGATTTGTGCGTCACTCGAGCACGTTTACCGTGAATGCGCAATAGCTGTCTCGTCGACTAGCTCCTCTGCCAGCTAAAAAACGTTCTCGCATGGAAACCCACCGATCCAGCCAATATTTATAAGCGATTACAACAGGGGGGGTTGGGCGTTGCCCAAGAGGCGGGACCATGACCAAAGCGAGATCGAAATGGAAATTGTTTAAACTAGGGACTCAGTAGGGTGCCTACTACATATAAGTTTCGAGTTTTTCAAGTGAGTACGAGTAATAAATCAAGTACGTAAATTATTTTAACATTTAAATATTAACAAAAGCTCTCGAAAGTGTCTGTTGTTGTCAAAAGCTTTTGACATTAAATATAGTGATGATACTTACATCGAAACGAAAGGTATATGTAAACTCTTTTATAGTAATATAATAATAATTAATATTATATATTATTGCAGCTTTGTTTACTAAACAATTTATTATACAAAAACTTCAACTGCATTCTACAAATCTACATAAACTTTACAGATGTGAAAACTCAAGCTGTATTGACTTCTTATTTGCCCATCGCTAATATCGCGTGATGCTAAAAAAAAAGAGGCAATTGAGAGATATTTTTAGATACTTTGCAGTTGTGAATGTAGCGCTGCATTAAATACAGATATATCTGCTTCCGTCAACACTTAGCTGCGGAAATTGGCACACTCTCTTCAAGATCAAGGTCAAGGATGTTGCACATAGTGAACTTCGCATCGGACAAAAACCTGTTCCTTAAAAATTACACATGTACAAGCATATATTCATACTATATGAAATTGTTGAATAGATAAACAACAATTTTAGCACATTTAGAAAGCGCTGAGAGGGATACGTACTCATGGGTTTTATTAACGTGGGAGCACAAAAACACGTTAGCTTTTAACGCTCTCCGCCATAGTGTTGGCAGCAAACTTACAAATTTATGTTATTTATAAAAATATGTATTATTTAAATATATAAAAATAAGAAAATAAAATGTATAACTTCTTTTTTGTATCATTATCCTTGTATTAAGTTTTAAGTCAACTATTTCGCCTTGGAATTCCGACAGCACTGCTCAGCTGTCTAGCTTTGTGGGTGTTCGCTCTCTCCAGTTCTCTCGTCACTTCCTCTCCTCTTCCGCTCTCTCGCAAAGCTCCGAGACTATGGTTGTTTAGCGTTTCCTACTAGATTTTATTTTCTCATCGCCCGCGAACGCGTTTGGAGGTGTCTGTCTCTGCATTAATTAGCAACGCACAAACAACACATAATGTCATCCGCCGCCGTTCAACCCCCGCCACCCGTGCCCCAGCCTCCACCACCACCGCCAGCCTCCACGGCGGCTGCCTCGGCGGGAAAGGGTCTCCACTCTAAGCTTTACAACGGGATGATTGGAGCGGCTGACAAATTTGTGCCCGCCAAGCTGCGCCCACTGTGGATGCATCCAGCTGGTAGGTCCTCAAATTGAATTACCTGTGAAGCATAATTATCACTTGTTGCTTCTTCCCTCCAAAGGTCCCAAGACGATTTTCTTCTGGGCGCCCGTCTTCAAATGGGTGAGTTGACAAGCGGACTGAAGGGATTACATAACTTGGACAGCGCGGCGCGACCTTCGCTGATTTTCATTATCGCACCAACACATTCGCACGCAATAAATCCGCAGCAACGGTAGACAAATCTGTGCGCAGGTGCCATTAAATGAAATTATTTTGATTATTCCGAGCAACCTGCGCGCTTGATAACGGTCAGCTGGTTTGTGTGAGTGACTGGATTGCGAATGTTGTCTGGCAATGAGTGGAAACCTAAAAAAGTTTTCGAAAACCTGTAAAGGTTCCGAATTTTCGCTTTAAGCCTTTTGCTAATTTTATCCAAGATTGCATTAAAAGGACTTTAAGTAACGTTTATCAATTCATAAAGTGATGATTTCCAAAAACAAAGATCAAAATATGGCAAAAGTTTTTGTTTTGACGAACCGTTTCTATAAATAAAATATAGATGACAAATTTTTGCAACACAATAAATTATCTTATACGCGTAATAAACGAAAAGATGCCAAGTTTAATCCGAATTCTTTTAAAAACAACATATATCCGAATGTTTGTTTTGTATAAAAATATATACAATACATAATTTGAATAGAAGCTTTATGTTCTATGATATAATTGTTTTTTATGAAATATTTTGTTTTTGTTAAAAATAAATAGAACAGCTTATTTGGAAGAAGTTTATAAGCGAAACAAGAATACTTTTATTTAGAAAACCACATTCAGATTGAGAATATATGTACAAACGCTTTTTAGTTTGTAATTTAATTTACAGTAAATTATTTATTTTTACTAGAAAAAAATAAGCTTCATTTACGTGCAGTTCGTTACTACTTTTAATATATTAGACTATGAAACAGGGATTACCTATAGTGTAGAATAAAATTATTCCTTAAAGCCTTACCAAACTCTGAATATAAAATTCTAAATATATTTTTACCCTTTCAGGGCCTCGTTGTCGCCGGCCTCAGTGATTTGGCCCGTCCGGCCGATTCAATCTCCGTGTCCGGATGCGCCGCCCTTGCCGCCACTGGCATCATCTGGTCCCGCTACTCCCTGGTGATCATACCCAAGAACTACAGTCTGTTCGCCGTGAATCTCTTCGTGGGCATCACTCAGGTAGTGCAGCTGGCCAGGGCCTACAACTACCAACAGGAGCAGGAGAAGCTTAAGAAGGAGCAAGAACCCAAGCCGGTGGCACAAAAGTAGAGACATATCATCAAATCGAATACCGGTGCTGTCCCCCTTAACCTACATAGACTTAGATCGAGATGATGTACATACAGATCCCACACCGCACAACGTAAACGAAAGGATTAGGACGGAGGAGGAGCTGTGTTCGCAGATCGGGTATTTGCGTTTTACAAACTGTTTACCATTATTATTTATGGTTTTTACCGCCTTATCGACGTGATTCGTATTACTTAAGTTTGGATATGTGGAGGCTTTATGCGTATATAGTTTTATGGATACGAGCATTATTGGACATTTTGTGATTGTCAAATAAAAGTAAATCGATATATTGTAAGACTGTAGATAGTAGAAAAACGTGAATGAATTTAATTCGTGGGATGGATCTAATTAAATTTGGGAAACTCCTTTTGAACAACGAATAACTAATTAAATTAGCGAAGGCTTAAATTATTTACTAACCAAAGCTTTATGTTAAAGCTTTTTAAGCTGGTCCGCAGTTTTTTTTATTTTGTTGTTTTGTTTTGTTTATTTGTTGATAATTCTAGGTGATAACAGAGCTAAGCTAATAAACCTAGTGAAACATAAACATATGTGTGAACCCCGGTCTCAGTTGTCGATGGGCATTTCGCTAGAGCTGTTGGGCGCCCACTTCCCACCTGGACAAGAGGATCATTATCGCATCCCCAATCGACTGACATTCTAATCACGCTCAACAAACACTTGATTAGAGAGCGGTAGGTTTCAATCATTTTCCTCTCTCCACTGGAAAAACCACATCAGTTTCGCGCTTGAATCTGAATGGCTTGGACGTTACATTTTCAGGGAACCTTAGTTCAAGTCCAGAATGTCCGACACACCTCCTTCAACTCCGTCCAAGGCCCCAGCTTCTGTGGGAAAAGGAATTCACTCAAGGGCCTATAATAGTCTGATTGGAGCCTGTGATAAATTCGTGCCCGCCAAGATGCGGCCCCTGTGGATGCATCCAGCTGGTGAATAGAGGAATCCCTTTATTGTCTCGAATTTTTACAAATCTTTATGTGCTTAGGTCCCAAAACAATTTTCTTCTGGGCGCCGCTGGTGAAATGGGTAAGTCGGGAACCCCCTGCTGTTACATAATTCTGAACCCATCGTCCTTCGCCAATTTTTACTATCGGTTGCCTGATAAAAAATCTGTAGGCAGAATGCTACTAAACGCGCGTATATTGTATTTTATTATTATTTGTTTATTTCTCAACAACCTGTTCAGGTTCGCGATAAATGCGCATTTGTCTCACTCTCTTGGAATATATTTTTTTCCGTCCCCACGCGCGAGATTCTGATAACTAAATGAGTTTGCGGTTTTCGGTTCTATGGAATTTTTCATAACATTGCCGGGAGAGAGAGCTTTGGCAACACGCCATCAAGATTTGCAGTCAATGGGGGACGGACTTACTATGCTGAACTATACATACTTATACTATCTGTCCGTGATCTTTCTAATCTCTGGACTCATTCAATTTCCTCGCACAGAGTCTCGTTATCGCCGGCCTCAGTGACTTGACGCGTCCTGCGGACACGATTTCGCCCAACGGATGTCTGGCTCTGGGGGCAACGAACCTGATATGGACACGCTATTCCCTGGTCATCATACCTAAGAACTACAGCCTATTCGCGGTAAATCTTTTCGTGAGTCTGACCCAGCTCTTCCAACTGGGCCGTGCCTATAACTACAGGTGGGAGCAGTCCAAGTTGGAGAAGAGCTCCGAGCAGAAGCCAGCCGCTATTGAAGCTAGTTTGTAACAGTTCTATGTACAGACGTATCTGAATTAATTTCTTTAAGCATTTCAAAAATAAATAAAATAAATTCCTAGTCTCTACATTCAAAGTTTTTTAATTTTAACGGACATGCATAGATTTATTGATATTTTTACATAAATAATAGCTATAAAATAGCCAAGAGTCTATCGATAACTACCTTTGCTTATCGATAAATCCACTTAAAAAAGCGGCAATTCACTTGGAAAATTAGTTATTTTTATTAAATTATAAAAAAAATCAAGTTTTTCACAAAATGGCACTCGTTGACTACGGCTCCAGCAGTCCCTCTGCCTCTGAAGACGAAGGCTCCTCCAACACCGCTCTCACTGGGGTTCTAAGCAGTCTCAAAAGGTAAAGTTGTTTTTCGATTCGCCTCTTGGTTTCTACATTTAACACCAAAGACCCGCTTTACCCACAGCAGCCACACTCCTGGGCCCCAAGAAACCAAAACCCGAAGAGTTCGTCGACGATGTCGTTGATGATCCGGCTTTACATGGTGGACGTATCCGGACATTCAAGCACGAGCGTGGAAACTGGGCCACATACGTCTATGTACCGGCAACTGCGTGTGCCCAGCAGCTGGAGGAGTTCCAGGCAGAAGCCATAGCGCATTTGGACCCTGAAGTAAAGCTGCAAGCCAATGAGTCTCTGCATCTTAGCCTAAGTCGAACAGTGGTGCTGCAATACCATCAGATAGATGAATTCTCGCGATCCTTGCAAACTGCACTCAACAGCTCCACGGGGTAAGTCTCTCCGTACTAAACTATAAGTGATTAAAAAACAATGTTGGTATTCCTTGGATCTTAGCTTTACTGCCACCTTGCAAGGCCTCAGTATCTACACGAACGAAGAGCGAACAAGGACGTTCGTCTCAGCCCCCTTGGACGCCGCGTTTGTAGAGAAAATGTCTGCCATCCTTCATCCCATCGACCAGGTGATGCTCGACTATCGCCTGCAGCAGTTCTACAATCCGGCCTCGTTCCATGTCAGTCTCCTATGGTGCGTTGGCGATGAGGAGCAGTTGCTTAATAGCAGGATCAAAGAATTGGAAGAGCTGCTTGAGGACCAGGATACGCTCTCATTGGCTGTGCACGAAGTTCACTTGAAATGCGGCAAAAAGGAATTCACTTACAAGCTAAGATAGAAATTATGTGGTTTTTCTTAAAGTAAAAAGTAAGCACTATTTATGATTTTTGTATTCTCATTATATCCTTACATTCTTCATAAGCTAAGTTCTAATATCAGGAAATGTAAGGTTACCCTTCAATTAAGACCCTTCTTTTTGTTACCGTTGCCCTGCTTGGCGGCCTGAGCCTGCTCTTCCAACAAACGCTCTTCTTCCAACTCCAAAAACCGCTGGCGACGGCGACCCAGAGGCGTTTTGGACCACCAGGACTCGAAGGCTTCCTCCTCCTCCCGGTATACGGGATCCCGAGAACTATAAACAGAAAAATTCAGCGTTTAAAAGTTCTATAATTACATTTTGCTCACCAGAGGACATTGATGAGCTCGGCATTGGTCAGCGGCTGGGTGCGTAGCTGGAGCTTCCTCTTGCAGGTCATCACCTCCTTAAGACAGGCGTCGATGGCTCCGATGGTGTAACCATCAGATATCTTGGCCATGGCGCTAGTGTCCAGATTGGAGATGCCGCCGGAGTATTCGCTGCGTGAAGAAACAAAATTAAAGACTTAAACCTCCAAAGGAATTACAGGGATCACCCACTGAAGCAATGTTTTCCATGCATGCGACATGGCACCATAGTCCGGCCGTGGAATGTAGATAAACCGATTGTAGACGGACTGCAGCAGCTTCTGGTCCGCCTCCCAGGGTAGATTGGAGGTACCCACGAAAATGACTCGATCCTCGGGCGCAATGTTCTTGATTAACTTGGGCAGATCCTTCTTCAGTCGCTTGGGATCTGTGCGATCCGTCTTCGGTATCTTTTTCATAAACGGCCGCTCGGCATCGCCCATGTAGATGACAGCCGGTTGGAGCAATCGGGACACCTTCAGTACCAGATGGATGAGCATAATGAGACCCGATTTCCCTGGATACTTTCCCACGATATTAGCGGGCGTCAGGTCAAACAAGACGGCTCCCACCTCTGTGCAAATGGCATGGAGCAGGGCCTTCTTGCCAGATCCCCTGGGCCCAGCTAAAAGGATGGAACGAATCAGTGGAGTGCAGTTATGGATGGCCTCTGAGCCTAACGGCAAAATGCAGTACTCCGTGAGAATCTGCCGGACGTCACCTGGCGACGGATTCGTGCCATTCCGCGCGGTCAAGGCTTTATCGCCCAAGAACTGCTTGAGCCTGAGCTCTGGATACTTGCGGATAATGCCATTTGTGACCAGCTCCTCGTACAGCGACTCTGTCGTTCGATCCGGAGTCAGATCCTTTTCCTTCTTTTTCTTGCTCTTCTTGCCCGAGCGTCGCGTCTTCTTGCTGGCCTTCTTCACCTTCTTACCGACAGCCGTCTGCAGCAGCTCGATTTCCTGTCGCATCACATCGTCGACGGCGCGCCGGAACTCCAACTCCACTTCCTGGTACTTGTCGTTGTAGATCATGTCTTCGTAGGCCGCTTGGCAGAGGACACCCGTTTCGTCCTTGTCGCGCCAGGTATCGTTGAAACTGGGGATGAAGGAAGAATGATTATTGAGCTCCTTAATGCCTCTTTACTCACAGATCAATCTCCGTCCTGATGTCTGGCAAGCAAACAGATGGCGCCGGCTGAAAACTGACTTCCTCCTCCTGATTTTCGTTAACGTTCAGGTCACCACTGCGAGCCGGCGACTTTGACTTGTCCTTGGTCTTGCGCGACTCCTTGGAGGAGCGAGCCGACGAACGGCTGTGCTCGCTCTCTGTGCCAGGTCTACTGAAGATGTGCAGGGAACCCCCCTGATCTTCGGAAGGGAAGTCCGGCAGCTTTCCTGTTTTTTCGTAGCAGTCCTTCACCCAGGCGCGGATCTCGTCCGCAATGTCTTCCTTCATGCTGGCGCCGTGCTTGGTTCTTATCTCCTCCTGTACCACTCGTTGTCGCTCCTCGAACTGCTTCCCGTAAAGAGCCTGCGCCTGGTAGCGCTTCTCGTTGTGCTGCAGCTTTTCCAGCTTCTCGGCCCGCTCCTTGACCACCGCCGGCGGTGGTGGCAGCATACCGATCAGGATCATCTCCTCCATTTTGCGACGGCGCGTAATCCGACGAGCCGTGTGGCCGCGCCACATCTTCTGGATCTTCATGGCGGCCAAGAGACCAGAGTCACTGCGCTCCTTCTCACTTCGCTCTTCTGATTTGCCCTTCTCCTTGAGAATGCGAATCTCCTTCATGAAATGGGCACGCAGCCGACCCTGACGCGCCCTTTCATGCATCTGCAGCATCCGTATGGCCTCGATCTCGGTTGTGACGGTCTCCTCCAGCTCATGCTCCTCCAGCCAGCCCAGTTTCACGAGAATCTCCTGCATGGTTCGCTTGCGGAACTCCAGTTCCTGCTGCCGCTCCCGAAGAAAGTACCGGGGAATCCGCAGTTCCGTCTCCATCGGCGTGAGGCGCAAACGCTCAACCACATCGTCATTGTAGCTGAACTCCATCAAATCGATGTTCACGAGATCGTGCTTGAGCTCAACCACTCGGCCAAGACAGGCGTCCAGCAATTTCCGGACCAACTGCCGCTTTTGCGGCTGTATCATCTGTGGAAAATATAAAAACCTGAACCTGTTAAGTCACTGCTTCCCGAGTAGGTGTACCTACATTGTCGTAGACATCCTCCAGACGATTGCTCAGACAGATATAACGTAGATAGAATTCGTACAAGCTCGACTGCAATAGAGCTTTGGCATCCGCATCGGCGGCCACAGAGCCCACGGCAGCATTCATGGTGGCCACGGTTGTCTCCACATCCTGATGCTGCCTCTCGTAGTCGATGGTGGACAGCAACTCACACTCATGCTGGGCCTGATGCCAGATATCATTGAAATATGTGCTGGACATGGTGAATCTTTAATTTTTAAGACGCTGAAATGGCTTTTGTTTGAAGATAAATCGTTGCCAAGCTTGCAGAGTTGCCAAGGACTTGTTTTCCTTAAAGGGGTGGAAATGAAATGATTGCAAAACCGTTTCAGTTTACATTTATATCGGAATATATTTCTCTTTCAGCCGTTGCCCTGATATCCTCTCCAGGACAACGCAAATAAATACATTTACACATATATATTACAATTGATTACAATGGTTATATTACATGGAATAAGCTAAAGTTATATACGCTTTGTCTCGTTGTTCGAACCCCTGGCCAATTATATTACTTTAATATCCTTTACGAATAGTCTTTCCTCTTGAGGAAAAAACCGTAGAAAGACTAAGGAAATTGTAATCTTCAAGATACGGACTTGCCTCCAGGCTCGCTTAAATCTTTTCCTAAAAACCTTGGGCGCCAGTTCTCGTTATAAGCAAATGTTATTCATAATTATTTAACCTGGAAACTACAATTTTATGAATTTCTCATCGAAACTGCATACTGAAAACATCGATTAGTAAATGGATTATGCACATAATGGGTTAATTAATAAATAGATAACAATACAATTGTCGCTAGTCACTTTGCGTCTTAGATATTATCAGTGGAACAATATTTGATCATGGATTTGGTATGCTTAAATTGGATGCCATTGGTGGCGGCCAGAACCTCGCTGATAAAGGTCTGGGAATTGTGGATGGTTGTGCCGCCAAGAATGACCCTGTAGCCCGCATTGTTCAGTTGGTGCACGGCTAAAGCCTCCTCGTAGGTGGCGCCGCCAATAATGAAAACCACCACTTCCTGCGGTGGTCTCCGGAATGGCACAAGCTCTGAATTGATGGCCGGATAGAGGGGATCCAGTTCGCGACCCTTGAACACATCCTCCAGGGATTCCTTTAGCAGTGGGGTGTGCTGGGTGAAGACATTCTCCACGCCCTTGAGGCCCTTGATCAGGTTGCGCGTTAGCTTTACAGCATCTGTAATTCGCACCATGTTGAAGAGATCTCCCTGTCGCACATGGGTTCCAGCATACTCTATCAGAGCAGGCACCACTGCAGCTCGTCCCCCACGCGTCTTGATGATCTGCAGAAGTCCGGATGTGTCGCAGTTGGCGTGCCGCTCGTACCTCAGCGCATAGAGAGCCACCAGCTTGAGCGCATCCTCGATGGAAACTCTCTCGTCTGCAATCAGCTTCTTGATTCTCTGCAGCTGGGCCGAGTGCTCCGCTTTGCAGGCCATCTCTTGCTCCAGCTCGGAAACCTCGAACAGATTGCGCTTATTGCTCAGCGCGGAAAGTTCTCCGATGACGCACAGATTCTTCTGCACCGTGCCGGACATCTTCTTGAACTGAGGATACGACTCGATGAAGTTCTTCATGTCCGCTATGCTCTCCACCTTCTTGTGGTCGTTTGCCTTGCGCTGGAACTCCTCCATCAGTTGTTTGATGGTGGATCCGATCTCACCGTAGTTGGCGTACATGTTATTGCCATAGAAATCGTCCTGATCGCCAGACAAAACTAGCTCCTTAAAGTCCTTGGGTACGTTGGGTCGGTTGGACAGGTCAACGCGGTTGTTATTGATATGCAGCAACTCGTGAACCATCGCCTGATAAGTCCACTGATGCAATAGCGGCGTCACTGGGTCATCCCTTCGATCCAGGATGAGAAGCAACGGAGGTGCGGCGCCATCCATATTAGAACGAAAGTCGAACAAGCTTGATTCCTTGGTAATCTGCTCGTAGACTAGCTTGGCCAGCAGCTGGGCGGCCTGGGAGCCGGCTCGGTACCGAATCACCGGATTAAGCTTCAGGGACAGCAACACCGCTGTAATGCCCTGCATGCTGTGTGTCAGTGCATCTGGCAGCCAGTTGAGGTTGGCCATACAGTTCGGTATGTTGAGGGAGAACAAATTGGGGTTGACGCACAGATAGTCCGCATACAGTTCCTTCACCTCCCGCACCGACTCGGACTCGTCGCACTCTGCCAAGTATTTGATATCCGTTCGGGGTATTATGTTGCTGAAATCTTTTAAAGGGTTTAATATTGCATTCTATATATGCATCTCAGCCTGACTCACATATGTAGTAGGCACTGTATTTGGGATTCCGGAGCTCATTAGCCAGCAACTGAATGTTTTGCTTGGTGGGCCGAATGAAGACGATGCACTTGAGGTACTTCAGCCGCTCGTTGGACCTTCCGGAATCGAGTCGCTCGAACAGATACACCTCCCGTTGCAGCATGTCCGACTGGCTAAAGGCCATCGAAATGATACTCGTCTGTAAATGATGTGGTGGATTATCAATATGGGAAGGTTTGACGCGATTTTCGGTTGATTTGGGGGTTTGGTTCTCACCGTCTCCTTGTCTAGCAGGATGATTTTCATGCCTGGCCCCGATTCGGAGCACATCTTATCGATGTACAGCTTTATACCGCTTATCAGATTCATTGTTGTCAGCTAATTTACAGCGAAAACCTATAAATTTAATTTTTTCGCAAACAGATGTGTTAGAGGTGGTCAGTTGTCGATAGTGATAACCGCGATTGGGAGATTGCGGTCACAATTGCGGCTTTAAAGACATTTCTAGCGTATTTTTCAGACTACTTTTGTATAAAAAAATTTCTTAAAAAATGTCTTAATTCCTTTTTAGTATGAATAGAAAAGTTTAAGAACCTAACATCAAAATAAAAGAATTATTTTCCCAAATTCAATACAAAATAAAAAATCCAATTATGTACAATAAAGTAATTGGTTGCGTTCACCAGAACAACATGATCACTGATCACTGATCCCTCAGGGATCGGTGATCATGTTGTTCTGGTGAACGCGTATGATCATTACGCCGTCTCAAAAAACATCGGCTTGGAACCTATCGTTATCTTCCTGCTTCCCGCCAACATTGATTTGAATTTGCTTATAAGATAATTGAAATAAACAACAGTAACCATAACTAAAAAGCAACTGGAAACATTTTAAAATATTCCTTAAATTGTCCAAATAATAGTTTATGACCAGAGACCTCATAAAATAATTTATTGCTGAATGTGGCGCCTTATTTCATTGAAAAGGCGTGCTGTCAAATTTATTTCATTCTATTGCAGCACTGTAACCTTCATTCTTGCTTACAAAAACTTAATATTAATTATATAAATAATTACCAATTCGTTAACATTAAGTAATTATAATGACTGACCACTGCTTTCATTAAAAATAATTTATTTTCCCTTTAGTTACGTTCTTTTTCTCTATTTTTCTTTTCGATATTTCAACCATCGATATAATCCATCAGTATCGCGAAAAGGTAGCGGACTATTCTTACGATCCCTTTTTGGTGATCATGTTTACTAAAATCTTGCAAAAAAATTAGGGATGACACGCACTATCGATAGAAATCCATCAGTGATCAGTGATCATGTTGTTCTGGTGAACGCAACCATTAAATAAATAATACGTACTACAATTTTTGATTAAAATAAATTAATTTCACTTCGAAATGAAAGCCTAAAAATATATTGCTAAAATTAAAAATATATATTTTTATATTCATCTACATCTTTACTTTTTTATAAAATAACGAAACGCAGCCCCCAAACTGGCCCACAATCGAAACGGCGCCGATATATCGAGTGTTGAGTTATCAGTCATCGGAAAGCACTCAGAGCAGTCGGCAAGAAAGCTGACATATATTTTTGGATTTAAATTTTATGGCTACCATGCAGGTGCACTGTTAAAATCAGCTAAAAACAAGAGTCTAAACGAGCGCGAATTCAAAGATGGAGATGACACTGGGGGCTACGCTGCATGTGTACAAAGGAGAATGGGGGCTGCCGTCCATTGATTTTGAATGTTTACGTGCTTTGGTAAGTTCCGTTGCATCACACGGCAGCAACACGCCGCATTATCGCTATCACTGACCGAGCCTTCCTTTTCCCCGGTGACAGTGCCTCCTGCGATTCACCCGCTGCCCGATGAACGTGGAGACGAGCTCCAATCCTTTGCGGTCCGGGGCCGGCAAGCTGCCCTACTTGCAGATTGGCAACCAAAAGTACCCGGGCTACAGGCAAATAAAGCGCGTGCTGGATCTCGAGGTAAGTGGCGAAAACAATGCCGGGTGAACAAACTGCGCGGTCTATTTATGTATTTTTTATATGCGTGTGTGTATATACCGACTCGTTCAATCACTCCTCCAGGGTTACCCGATTGATGCGCATTTAAGCACCAAGCAAAAGCATTTGTCCAGCGCCTACGCCAACTGGGTGTTCACCAATCTGCATGCCTACTACCACTACTTCCTGTACGGCGAGCCGCAGAATTTCGACTCGACCACGCGCAGCCTGTACGCCAAGCGAACTCCATTCCCCTTCAACTTTTACTACCCGTCGTCCTACCAGCGCGAGGCCTCCGACGTGGTCCAGGTTATGGCTGGCTTCGATGTCAACGACAAGATGAGCAAGCACGAAGGAGACTACGTAAGTACAAAGCTTAAGTCGTAGATATTCCCTGAATTTCATCATGGAAACATTTTGTGCTCCCAAAAATAATTGCATCAGATTTAAGCGACTTAATTTGATGAGTTAATATCACCAAATGCTGTTCACATTTCGTCACCGCCCTTATCTGTCAGGGTATTCAAAACCTTGCAATGATCCCTTTCTGTCTTCAGTTATATTGATTTGTGATCTTTCTTTTCCAGCTCGTTGTCAATGCCAAGAAGTGCGTCAATCTGCTCTCCCGTAAGCTCGGCCGCAAAGTCTGGTTCTTCGGCGACACTTACAGCGAGTTCGATGCCATTGTATATAGCTACCTAGCCATCATCTTTAAGATCACACTGCCCAACAATCCACTACAGAACCACATCAAGGGCTGCCAAAACCTCGTCAATTTCATCAACCGCATCACGAAGGATATATTCCGTAACGAGGGCTACAGCTCCACGAAGCTCACAAAGACACCGAGTGGAGTGGGCGAGAGTCTAACGCCCTCGGAACACAAGTTCCTCGAGTCTGAGTTCAACACCAAAGTGATTGCCGGCGTTGGAGCAGTGCTTGCCATGGGAGCATTCGCCGCATGGCGTGGAATCTATAACCAGGTGAGCAGCGTTGACAAGATTCTATAGATTTAAATCCATAACTGCCTGGAGCGCTTATTCGTTAGCTTTGGTTCAAGGTCATCATTTGGCTCCAGACAGTCTTGTAGGCTCGCAAAGTGCATCGCGCCGTATGCAATGGTGCCGAAAAATTCTCAGTTAATTGCAAAATCCGCTTGCTTCATCCCTTCCAGCTAACAGCACGCTCCTCGACGGACTACGATGGGATAGACTATGATGACGACGATTTGGAGGAAGGCCTCGACTAACCACACCTCCCACCACCACCACCATCTCTCTGTTTATCTCTATATGTAGTATATATGTATATTTTAAAATACAAATGAGGGTAGGAAGCACAAAGGCGTGAGAGCATTAGATAGGGTCGATTTATGAGGTAAAGAATCAAAACCGCTGGAAAATAATCTTGTGACAATTCACCAAACTATCTTATCTGGCAGTGAAAAGTATTTATTTTATTAATGACAATTATTCTTGGCCTTCTCTTATATATAAGAAGATTGTCTCAAGTTTTCGAGGGAAAAGTCACAAGATTACTTTCTCCCCCAATTGATAGATCCCGGAGAAATCGGCCCTGTCTAAAATACATATTCGATATATGTATTATGAATCGAATTCATTTTTAAACCGTCTTGTGTAAAATAGCATTTTGAAACCATCTGAGCGCAATAAAGGGCCAAATAACTAAACGCCTTGTTGTTATGGAAGAGAAGAGTACCAAAAATCTACATCTATGTATCTCCAATAAAGAAAACCAGTATCCCTCGGATTGGAGTTGGTTTTGGTTTATTACACGCTAGACTTACAACTAGATTTCGAATAGTAGGGGGAGTCAATACGATAAATAGAGATGTTACGAGTCTACAATGGAATCGGTAGATGTAGATGCATGAGGGAGAAGTTTGACACTCATGTCTTGAGTGCATCCTGCAGCTTTCGCCGCGCCACGCCGACCCGGTCCTCTTGCTTCCGTATGTCATCTTCGGAAATGATTACCGCATGCATGAGCGGCTGTTCGGGATTCATGAATGCCATCGCATTCTTGGTCAAGTCAGCCTTTGTCGAACTCTGGCCGTGAACGCCGGCATTGAGCATGTGCAGAGCAGTAGCCACCGATTGGAGGACGGTCTGTTCGTTGACATTGGGGCCAACAGTGCGTATGGTTTTGGGCAGTGAGATGTCATCGAGCTCCTCGCCATTGTCGTGGCAGGCGCGCAGTCGCTCCAGTCGTTTTTCCCAGAACAACTGTTTGGGCTTCTCCTGGGGGCCGTGCTTGGTGTCCGGTGTCTTCCCCGGGTCCTGGGTGTGGTTATGAATCGCCGTCACCGGTTGCTTGAATATCGAGGCAGTCTGACGAATGGGTGGCACCAGGGAGACATCTGTGCGGAGAGCCCGGCTGTAAGGGATCGGAAACGGAGCCTATTAGTAGGGAGCTAGACAAAATAGCTTAATACACCAAACAGCACACAAAATATAACGTAAAGTGGACGCATGCAGATGGACCAATAATAAAAAATCTCAGATGGCACAGAGCTACAGCGATTTTGTTGCCAATTGTTGATCGTTTAAGGGATTTTGATTTGGTTTCGATTTGGATTTGCTGCTCTCCAGCTGTAGACTTTGCGGTCTGGGTTGGAAGCTACGAAAACAAGACAGGACACGCTGGCATGCAAGAGCCAAGTGCTCCTCCACTTGGCTCTACCTGAGTTCAATCTGCTGTTGCTGGCGGTTGGCTGCCGTGGGCGAGGAGGAGGAGGCCCCTCCTGTTGCCGCCGTTCCTGAAATTGGAGCTGATCCCGAGCCAGATCCCCCACTGGCCTGGCTGCCTAGCTGCGAGCGGGCCAACTTGCGCTTGAGGGCGTTGGCCGCTGATCCACCGCTGCCACCGCCGCCCGTCAACGGCAGCGGCATGGCGCTGCAGCGGTACAGCGAAATGGAGGGCGAGGGCAGCGCCCGCTGGTGGTGTGGTTGCTGCTGCTGCTGCTGCATCATGCCGGACTGGAAATCAAAGCTGGCGATGTCAAAGGACTCGCCGCCCAATTGGCGCGCCAACTGCGGCTTGCTCTCGACCCGTTTTCCTGTGGGACTGTGGCGGAACATGGACACGGCGGTGGAGGTGGGTTAGGTGGATCGTGTGTGTGTGTATGTGTGTATACATGTGCGTGTGATGTGGGGTCGTGTGTTGTTGTGTTGTGTTGTGTTTATGCGGATGTAATAACAGAAAGGTAGTGAAAGTGAGTAAACATATATCCGATTCGACGGCGTGCAGTGTTCCGTGATTGGGTGCATCCCATCCCCCATTTCCCCAGCCTGCTCCCTGCTCCTTAGCGTCTTTACCTGTAGTAGAAAACATCCACCTTGTTATTGTTGTTGTTGTTGCTGGCGGTGGTGGTGTTGGTGGTGCTGGCGCTGGCGTTGCTATTGGAGCTGCTGCCGGACTTTCGGACCTCCTCGCGCTGCCATCCTTTCGGCAGGGCACTGCAGTCGACGCGTTTGCGCTCAATTGTGACGCTCGGGTTCTGCATGCTCGCCGAAGTAAATAATTAACAAATTTTGAGAATGCAGAGCGTCTGGTAGATAGAGGTGCAAAAACATCGATGAAAACATCGATGCATCGATGTTTTTCAAATTATTGAAATCGTCAGTTTAAAAAAGTTTGTGGTGAAAAACATCGAAAACATCGATGTCTCCATACATCGATGTTTTTGCACCTCTACTGGTAGAGCTGGGATACTATCGATGGCACTATCGATGTATCGAATTTTTTACTTTCTGAGCCACCATCGATAGTTTTCGGACACTATCGTTTGGTCTGGTTATTAGCAAATACAAATGTAAGGTGGTCACACTCACTCGAAGAAGAAGCAGAAACAGCAGAAAGGGCGACGTAAGATATTTCCCAGTTTTCATTTACATTTTCCTGGCTCTCGGACCGAACAGAATATGTAAAAGGAGCACACGACCATACCGCCGCCACTCACCGACGCCTCGCCACAGTTGCCCGCTACGAACAACGCCTGCAGAGGAAGCAGTGGAGTCGAGACCCTCAGACCTCGATCCGATTGGAAATTCACATCTGGGACAAGTGGCAGCTGCTGGGGTAGCTTCGCGGCACAAGAGTCATGTCGTCGTCGGCCATATTCGTGCTTGACGTCAAGGGCAAGGTGTTGATATCGCGCAACTATCGCGGTGACAACATCGACATGGCCGTCATTGACAAATTCATGCCGCTGCTGATGGAGCGCGAGGAAGAGGGCCTGATCACGCCCATCCTCCAGACGGCGGAGACGACGTTCGCGTACATCAAGACAAACAACCTGTACATCGTGTCCACGACGCCGCGCAACAAGAACGTGAACATCGCCCTGGTGTTCGTCTTCCTGCACAAGATCGCCCAGGTGTTCGTCGAGTATTTTAAAGAGCTGGAGGAGGAGTCCATACGGGACAACTTCGTGATCATTTACGAGCTGCTGGACGAGTTGCTCGACTTCGGCTATCCGCAGACCACCGACTCGAAAATCCTGCAGGAGTACATCACGCAGGAGGGCCACAAGCTGGAGCTGCAGCCCCGCATCCCGGTGGCCGTTACCAATGCCGTCTCTTGGCGCTCCGAGGGCATTAAGTACCGAAAGAACGAGGTCTTCCTCGACGTCATTGAGTCGGTCAACCTTCTGGCCAACGCCAATGGCAATGTGCTGCGCAGTGAGATCGTGGGCGCCATTAAGATGCGGGTGTACCTGTCCGGAATGCCCGAGCTACGTCTCGGCCTCAATGACAAGGTTCTGTTCGAGAGTACAGGTCGCGGCAAATCCAAGTCCGTGGAGCTGGAGGACGTCAAGTTCCATCAGTGCGTCCGATTGTCCCGGTTCGAGAACGACCGCACAATCTCGTTTATTCCGCCAGACGGCGAGTTCGAACTGATGTCTTATCGTCTTAACACGCATGTAAGTATCCTTTAAAAGAACTTTCTTAATGATGCTTAAACCAAACACTTCTCAACAGGTCAAGCCACTGATATGGATAGAGTCGGTGATTGAGAGGCACGCTCACTCGCGCGTGGAGTACATGATTAAGGCAAAGTCGCAGTTTAAGCGGAGATCAACAGCAAACAATGTTGAGATCGTGATTCCCGTGCCTGCCGACGCGGACTCGCCCAAGTTCAAGACGACCATTGGCAGCTGTAAGTATGCTCCGGAACAGAATGCGATTATTTGGACGATCAAGTCGTTCCCGGGCGGCAAGGAGTATTTGATGCGTGCCCACTTCGGACTGCCCAGCGTTGAGAGCGAGGACAATACAGAGGGCAAGCCTCCAATACAGGTGCGCTTTGAGATTCCCTACTTCACCACGTCGGGGATTCAGGTGCGTTACTTAAAGATTATCGAGAAGAGCGGCTACCAGGCCCTGCCGTGGGTGAGATATATCACACAGAACGGCGATTATCAGCTGCGCACCAACTAAAAGGGCGCGGTTAAGGGCCCAACAGCGATCCCGCCCCTGCATCATTCCAGCCAAGCTTCAGCGAGTCATCATCCCTGCAACAGGTAGCTTCACCTCCACCCGCGTTTTTGTCTGCGATGCGTTGCGTTAAGTCAAAAGTATATATTTGTATTCGTATTGTTTCAGTATATGTATATTGTATGTAAATCAAATTTAATAAATTTTAACACCTTTTCATAACACCAGCTGGGCCAGAGTGGGTCAACAGTGATTAGTATGGTCCCAGCCGAGGGTCGACCCACTCCACAGACACATGGGGGGGTAGGATGAGTCATAACAAACGGGTTGGACCCGCACAAAATTGTTTTGCCTATTGCTTAATCATAATAAATGCACTTTCGATCGAGTCTCTCGGTTCGCTTTGATTTCTGAGTTGATGGATAGCTTCTGTCCTGGCACGATAGATCTATTGCTTGAAGTTCTTTGTGGGATAGAACTCCTTGTGGGCCTCAACGTGGCGTTGCAACTCCTTCTGCTGATCAACGAGGTGCTGGGGCATCACGTCATAAACGCCTTCGAACATTTCGCTCCAGTTGGGCTTCGGCTTCTTCTCTGACACGGCGATCTGCTTCAGGACCTTCTTTCTCACATCCTTAATGAAGGCCGATTCTTCATCCTCGTTAAACCAGCCTTTGTGCACCATGTAGCGCTTCAGCTTGGAGATTGGGTGCTCCACCGAGTTCCACACCTCGATCTCCTCCGCCGATCGATAGGCGGTACTGTCATCCGAGGTGGAATGGTGACTCACACGGTAGGCCAATGCCTCGAACACCACTGGCTTGTTCTCCTTCAGCACGTACTCCCTGGCCGCCTTCATGGCGTTGTAGACGGCAAAGACATCAGTGCCATCCACACGAATAGTGGCAATGCCGTAGCCCATTGGGCCACGTCCTGCAATGCCATCGCCCTTGTATTGCTCGTGGGAGGGTGTGGATATGGCGAAACCATTGTTGCGGCTAAATATGGGAAAATATTTTGTAAATCAATATAATTTAAATAGTAGTAGAGGTATTTAAATATACTTTTTAAGGAGAATGGGCTGAGAGGATGGCAAGCTTTTGAAATTAAGCTAGAATCTGTTGATAACACAAAAGTCTTTATAAAAGTATTTATCTTATCAAATGAGGTGTCATTCTTATCTAACATTTATAATTTGTATCTTCTTATCAAAGCTTTAAAGTTAGTTTAATATTCCTAACTTTTATATATAAAATAATATCGTATCGAAAAATGGAACCAAATCAAAGAATATCAAACGGAAGATGTGTATATAAAAATTTTTAGAGCATTTATAGCAATAATAAATTTTTAATTTTGTAAGCTTGTAAGGCCTTTACTAGATCCATCCTTCTCACTTATTAAAACGTTAAACTCACCAGAAGAGGATCACTGGACATCCAAGGGTGGCTGCGAAGTTGAAGGCAGCATGGGCATCTCCTTCCGAGGCTGCTCCCTCGCCAAAGTAACAGACAACGCAGGCATCATTGTTTGGGCGCAGCTTCATGGCATAGGCGGCGCCTACGGCCTGTGGCATCTGGGTGGCTACAGTTTCAACAGAGATTATAACAAATACCTGAAAATGCAGAAGGGTAGACTTACACAACGGACTGGAGATGGTGACAAAGTTCAGTTCCCTGGAACCGTAGTGCACTGGCATCTGTTTGCCCCGGCCCAAATCATCCTGGTTGCCGAAGCACTGGTCGATGAACTGATCGATGCGGAAGCCACGCCATACAAGGACACCAGCCTCGCGATACTGAGCGTAGATGAGATCACGCATCTCCAGGGCCGCGGCACTGCCAATGTGCGATGCCTCCTCGCCGAAATTGGTCATGTAGAAGGAGATGCGGCCCTGCCGTTGTGATTCGTACAGAATCTTGTCCATGGTGTTCAGTAGCACCATGTCGCGGAACATCTTTTCCACCACCTCACGACCCAACTGTGGATCCTGGGTCTCATCGGCAATGAAGCCATCCCGATCCATTACGCGGTAAATGGGAATTGGCGCATAATCCTCCGGCATATTGAACTTTAGCTTGCTGACGAACGGAGCCTTGGCGCCGGGGAAGTTGGCGTACTCGCTCGACGCATCCGAGCTGTAGGCCCGTGGTGCTAATGCTGAGATTGCACCTCGAATCTGTGAAATGGAAGATCAAAACAAAAATAACAACCAGTCGGGGTAATATCTCACATCACATACGGCTTTGAGGGGCTGCTGGTGCCTGCCCACGGCTCCCAACAATTGCACCGACTTTCGCAGGAATGACATTCTGTAAAATGTATCTATAAGCTATTAAATGCAACAGGTAAAGTCAACAGATTAAGATTCGGCTGCGTGTTGGCCCAGCTGATTACGCAACAGATAGAATACCTTCGATATGCTCATACCAATCGATGTCTTGCATTTTTGTCATCGAGATCGCTGGAAAAGCAAAACCTTTTACCAGAAGTTTGCAGTACAGTAAATAAAGCATCTCAGAGTCCTTAGAAAAAATATATTCTTGATCAGCATCTCCAGACCAGTCGATCTATCCATAACTATGCCAAAGGTAACAATAAACAAGCTTTGGCTTTCCAAAAATAATTTTCTATCATGTTTTAAGATAGAAATATAAATAAGTTACAGGTATTTTGGTCAAAGAATATATATGTGCATAATTCAAAGATATCAAATAATTTATTTGATTTGATTCAAATTTCCGCCATTAAAATATCGATAAGAAGCGTATACTTGATATTGAAGTCTCGAAACACCACCTTACATTTTCGGCACCATGTCATCGGCGGTAGAAGAAGCGCAATTCTGGCAGGCGATAGGAATACTGGTCAAAAACTATCATGCCTTGAATAAAAAGATATTCGAAGTGGTTGTAACGCAAGTGGAGAAACAGCAGGATGGCCAGCTGCATGAGTCCAGCGAGGAGGAACTGACGAAATCCCTGAGGGAGGAGCCAGAACAACGCACGTGCCAGGGATTTAAGATAGGATACAAATTGCTGCCCAAGAAGCTGGCGGAGAACATCCTGGCCACTGGGACTGTGGGTGAGAATGCCTAATTCAGTTACCTAATCTATTGAAAAAACTAAGCCAACTCTTATTTAAAGATTTTGTGGAACGTAGCTACCAATGCCAGTTTGCCAGCGATGCTATAGATGACTTTACAGTGCGGCTCCTTGAGGGACAGCTTAAACTGGACGCCAAACAAAATCCCAATTGGCTGGAGTATGTTCTTAGGCCAAAGCTTCTAAGCTGGTCGCAATCCCAACAGGACGAAGCCAAGCAGAAGTCCTTAAGTTTGATAGATGTGGAAAAGTACAATGATTTGTACAAGGAGCTGAAAAGAAAACATTCCCAGCGCCTCTTAGAGTACTGGCAGACCGCTCAGGAGTCCACTGATCCGCTGAAGTTTATCTACGAGGACCTGGCCATTGCCGCGTATCTTATTGTCCTTTGGAGCCAAACCCAAACAGAACCCAAGGCTTTCGCGGACCTGGGCTGTGGCAACGGGCTCCTGGTGCATGTGCTCAATGCCGAGGGCTACAAGGGCTATGGTTACGACATAAGGAAGCGGAAGATTTGGTCTCTATACCCTGAGGACACCAAACAGAGCCTTGTCGAGCAGGCAGTGGAGCCGAACAGTTTCTCTTTGGCCTTTCCCGATGTGGATTGGTTGATCGGCAACCATTCGGATGAGCTTTCGCCGTGGCTTCCTGTATTGGCATCGCGGTTAAAGGCCAATTTCTTTCTGTTGCCCTGCTGCCCGTACGAGCTATCTGGAGCCAAGTTCAGACGGCGGAACACGAGAATAAGTGCCTATCAGGACTTTTTTCATTATGTCACCCAAGTTACCAAGGAATGCGGCTTCGATATCCTTCAAGACCGCTTGAAAATACCCAGCACCAAGCGTTTAGCCCTGATTGGAATCAAGGGAAGCACTACAAAGAATTCAAAAGACTTTGAGTACTTTGTGCAGGAGGAGTTGAGAAAGTACAAAACGGGAGAGTCCGAAATAAAGCTGCGTGAAAAGGAGGAGAGTGTGCGAAACTGCACACAGGTAGAAAGATCAATCATCGATGGACTGGTTTTGAAAATCTTTAATTTACTGCTCAACGCCGACGAGGATAAGTGGCTAGGAAGACTCCCAATGCGGCAGATTGCCCAGACTCTGAGCAAGGAAGAATTGAGTGGCATTAAGTCCGAATGCGGTGGCATCAAGACCTTGCTGAGGAATAAACACGAAGTCTTTGAGTTCTGCGGCGGAGATCTCATAGGAATACGCAAACCCAAGCCGAAAGTAGCCATGCCAACCAGTTTGACCACCAGCAAAAAGCGTAGCTGCTTTTTCAAGCTCCATCACCCGCAGGGCTGTCCCCTCGCAGATTCCGAGTGCAGCTTTATACACTAAACTTTCGCAATACAGATGTGGCGCTTGCTCACGTTTATTGTTCGGATTAAAATATAAAGAAAAGTGCAATCAGCTTCGTGTTTGCCAATCGGCATGCATCATGTGTCCATTGTACGATCATCTAGGCATCATGCCGCGTCCTTTAGCGGGAACTGTCGCTGCTGTTGCTGCGACGTCGGCGACGAATGGGGGATCGGGAGCGACGACGCGGAGACCGCCGTCCGCGCATGGGCGATTGACGACGTCCGCCGCCACCACCACCTCCGCCGCCGCGATTGTTAAACCGATTGAACTGGGGCGGGGAGCGCCAGCGGTTGTTCTGCGGGCGGCGCATTGGGGGTGAAGGGCGGCGCATGGGTGGTCGCTGCTTGGGTATGATGACCGGCGACACCGTAATTTCCTGGCCATCGATTTGGCCACCGTCCATATGCTTCATGGCCGATTCGCAATCCTCAGCAGTGGCGTACTCTATATAGGCCATTCCTCGCCCATAGTTTGGATGATTGCGTTCCGTAGGAAAATCGATGTTCTTAACATCTCCAAAGCTGCTGAAGATCTCAAACACATGGTCCTTGGTCACATTGCGCGTCAGACGACCGATATGGATGCGCACCGGCTTGGGTGTGGGCGAACGAGTGCGGGTTCTTGAGCGGGAACGTTCTCGCCGCTTCGGTGGCGGCGTTCTGTCCACGGAGCCACGTCCACGGCGTCGCGGCGATCGCGAACGACTTCCTGAGCGGGAACGCTCGCGCTTCACATTATTATTCTCGGCCACGGGCCTTTCATTGGAGACACCACGGCGATTACGATCCCTGGAACGACTGCGTCGCTCTCGATCTCTCTCTGGTTCCTTTCGCGCCTTGCTTCCCGGCCTAGGTGACTTGGATGCGCGCCTGGGCGACCGGGTGCGAGAGCGGGAACGGGATCGTGGGGCGGGTTTCTCTTTTTCCTTGTCTTTGCCTCCACCGCCGGCGCCGCGACGCCTATTTTTCTCGCTGCGATCAGAGTCGCTCGACGAGGACGACGAGGAGCTTGACGAGTCACTGGAGCTGCTCGAACTAGAGCGTGAGTCTGAGCCAGAGCTACTGCGCGATGAGCTGCTGTCCGAAGAGCTGGAAATTTTAGCATAGTGAGGTAAATTATATAGTTCGAATCTCTTTCTCCATATTTGGAGTTTGCTGCAGTAACAGCCATACATACGCGTGTATGTTGGTGTTTGTATGCCGGCAAATTTTACCTGCTTCTGGAGTCGCTGCTGGAGGAAGCCGAGCCGCGGCGTTTTCGTTCCCGTTCCCTGCGCGAGGAGCTGCTGGTCGCTGCCTTGCCGTCCTTCTCTTTGGTGTCCTTATCCTTGTTGTCCTTTTCCTTCTCACCCTCACCGGCGGGACTCTGGGCACGCGCCCTAAAAGCGGCCAAAAAAAAGCAAAAATGTTTAAGCCAAGCAAGGGGGTAAATGTGCATTATTACTTACATTTTCTTATTGCAGATTCCGTTTACGAGCAGTTGAATGGGCCAGAACACCCAATGAGGAGTTTACTATTCGGTTTTAATAAATAAAACCTTAATTTTCAGGCAGAGTTTTAGCGTTTTCGGTAGAGCTGGGATACTATCGATTGCACTATCGATGTATGGATTTTTGCCTTTCTGAGCAACCATCGATAGTTTTTCAAAATACCGATGTTGGGAAATTTACATCGATGCATCACCCATTTTCAAATATCGATACTGACATCGACATCTTTGCATCTCTATCCAACGCGCACAGCTTTCAGGTCGAAAATCCAAGAGGTAAACTCCCATAAAAAGATAAAGATACACCCATACAACCAAGTGCAATTTGTATTCAATAACGATTTTATTTGCGCCACCGTGAAATATGAATTGTGCTTGTTTCCGTAACGTATGTATCTAGTGGAATTACATAAAACGCAATATTTTAAGGCCAGCGCTTTTTATCTGCTGGTGACGAAGTGGTTGGTCATTGTGAGTTCACGTCTGTATGTATGTATGTGTGAACTTGTGTTGATTTTGTACGTGCGGGGGAGAGCGGGACGGCGAGAGTGGAGAGCAGCCACAGAGTTTCGATTTTCCATATCTACACTCGCAGTGAAAAAGAGAGAGGAGCGCCTGGGTACATTTTACCACACAGCGTCTTTGTCCGTTGAGTCGGGAGCTCGGCTGCTATTCGTCTCGCTTGCGACTGGTGTGTAATATTATTTATCCGTTTTATTTTGAATTTATTAAACGCCCCCCGCCCCAATGAGTCCGACTCCTATTTCGAAATGCGTTCGTGTGTGCCTGTGTGTTTGTGAAGTGCATTTATCCTCGCAGCCTATGCAAATTGGCCTGTGTATACCAGAAAAGCACTGGTCACAATTTAGCCAAATCATTGTGTTTTGAAACGCCAGCGTAATTGCCAAAAACCAGCCAGCCAACAAGCGTTTCATAGTATACATATTCACATATTCATATAATCAGTGTGTGTAACGAAAACGAAACGAGAAAAAGAGCAATCGTCGATAAAGTTGACTGCCATGACTACGCAATAGCAACAACAAGAGGGGCACTTGCACACACACACAGCCACATAGACGTACACGGCCAGACATGGCTAGGTGGGTCTTCTCTCGCACTCTCAATGCCGCTCAGTGCCTCTCTTTGCTCTCTCCACTTCCGTCCGTCAATCTTGGAGTGTGTGTTTGTGTGTCGCTTGGGGTCCGGACTCCATGGGAAAAGCGTATATTTTGATGCCTGCCCTGCCTCTGTGTGTATGTGTGTATATATGCGTTTATTTTTTATAATTTATTGTTTTAATTTTGAGAGGGCGGCCACCGTGTTGAGCGACCCCCAACTCAGTGGCCGACCCTGCCCAAGTATGAATAGCCGCAGCCGCAGCCACAGCCGCCGCTCCACTCGAACCGATTCGCACGCAGAAACTCTTTTTTTTGAGGAGTTCCACTTCCTTGGGCATACGCATACACAGGCACAGTTGTGGTGGAAATAATAGCGCTTAATGGCCGAAATGTAGTCTGTTTCTGTATTGCGTTGAAGGGGAGCCTTTTTGTTGCTTTTTTTTAATACTCCATCACGTCAGTAGACCCCTTTTAGCGCTTTATCTATGTTTAGAAAGCTTATCTTATCTGTAAACTAATGTTTATTACAAATATCTTAATCACTTAGGGGCGTTCATGCACTGATAAACGTAAAATAGTTAACCCTTTGTATGGCAGCAACGATTTAAGTTCAGTTTCTTATAAAGAATTTGATTAAACATTTATTTTTCTGAATTTTTTTACTTAATTTTTTAATGGCCATATTTACCCTTTATACTGAAAGATTGTCTTTAAATATTACTTTCTTTACACCAAATGATTTGCTTAAAAACACTAACAATTATTCGCTTCAGCTTGTACAATATATTTTTTACAAAATCTACACTTATTGAGGCTTGTTTTTTCTCTGATATATATTTTATTTCCTTTGTACTTTAATAAAGTTACTTGTGCCATTACTATTAACAACTATTCTTAGAAGTTTTTTGCTCCAATTCGACCAACACTTTTGGGAAAGAGACTACATACAGCCCAAAACACAGCACTATTATTTTAACTGCAACTGTATATGATGGAACCACAATTACAACCATTCTCGTTATATGATATAGTCAAGCATTTGTATATTGTATTTGCCTGCCTATTTTTACGTCTAATTTGCATTACATTGGCATTAATTAATACCCATTGGCCGCAATTAAAACCAGGCTTTTATAAATAATATAAATCAACTAGGTATTTACTTAAATATTTTATATCCACATACTATATACATACATTAATTGCTAACCAAACTAAACCGATCCAAGTAATTAGTTCTCAACTGAATGTAATAGCAATGTTTTCTTTTACTTTTATTTTCTTTGTTTTAGCATACATACAATATTTTATTGCTGGTTTTGGTGGTAAATTTGCATTGTTAACGGCCGTGGCCAGACGTGCTCCGCTTCTTTAACACACACGTCTCTCAAAACCGAATACCGATCATCAAGTGTTTCCCCCTATATTGACTCTCGTATATAGCCACATGTAAAATAAATAAAGAAATAAAAACCAAAACAACAACAACAATACTGATACTGATACCGAAAAGCAACTAAACCGAAAAATGTATACTAAATACATGCCCGTATGTACTACATAAGACCGCCATCCTGCCATTTGCCGTTGCCGTTGACACTGTTGTATCTGTATCTGTATCTGTATCTCAATCTCACTGACCAACTACCAAAGCAAGCGCAAATGCAACTGCAACTGCAACTGCAAAACTGCACACACCTCAACCTCAGCTCAAGTCAAGCTCAGCTCAACTTTTAAAAGAATAATCCTCGAACTGCCTACAAGTCCAATCAACCAACCAACCTATCAGCCAACCTCAACCAATCAATCAATCAACTGTCTACCGCAACTGGCAACCGAACGGCTTTAGTTTGTAAGCTTTGTTTTTTTGTTAAAAATACTATAGAAGACTGAAAAAAAACAACAAGAAAAAGAGTACCAAGTACCTTGTAATTATTTGTATTGTCCTATGTTTTCCTAATGGTTCCAAATACGATCTAACCCATCCATTTATGCTATATACTCTATATACGACAACACGACTTTGTCACACTGTTTGTTTTACTTTGCACATGTTCGTTTTCTACTTTACGCCTAGTACTATTTATATTACCTACTTATAGAGCACACACCCCAACAACAACAACAACAAAAACATACACACACACACACAACACATGTACGTTAAGTGTAACCTCTTTATCTGTCGCTCTCTTGATCTGGAATCCTTCGATTGTACTAACTGCCCACCGGGCTATAAGTGATAAGTTTTGTAATCAGTCATCCGCCCCCCATACCATTCATACCCAAGAACCCTGTACCCGATACCTGAAACCCCAAAACGAAACCGTACCACTAATATTGTTTTTGTTCAGTTGACACACTCATGTAAAACGAAAAACACACACATTTTAGATATAGATATGTATGTATATATGCGAGAGGGGAGCTTAACGATGGGTTTTTGTGTTTAACACAACTCGAAAAACTGGAAAATCGCTGGAAGTTTAAAATTTATCGTTGCCACTTATCCATTCCTATCATTTGCTGCGGAAGGAGTCGGCGGAGTTAGCTCTCATATACACATACATATAAAATAATATCCCCTTAACTGTTAACTCTTTATATATATCGTCGTATATCGTATATATCCGTATCTGTATCGGCAGCTTTACACATATACCCCCAAACATGAATTTATATACATAAATATCGTACTTATATACCTCTCAATAGTTGAAGAACTAACCACGCACGTATCTCATCTCAGTTCCATATAATTAATTGACAACCTATTAAAGCTACACTGTTAAAATAAACTGAAAATTGTTGCTGTTTTATTTATTACGATATTACAATAAATATCTACATATATATATTCACACATAAACACACCCAATCTCAATATATAAACACACATATATATATATATATATATAAATATTTTATTATCCTTGCCTAAGTAAGTATTTTGCCTACTAGAGAAACCATAAATGTTTTGTTATTGAGCATGTTGGCTTGTTGGTTGTTTGCTTTCTGTTCTGGAGTGCGGGTCCGGCTTAGAATACTTCCTAAATAAATAAATAAAAAACAAACAAACACAAATATGTAATCAAAAACAAAAATTCTCAAACCTCATTAAAAAACTAGAGCATACACAAACCCTTTTCCGTTATGGATTTCGAGCTGAAATGGTGGTAATCTGAATCGATCAAGTTTATTGATTTGTAAATCCTTACAGAAGTTAATTTTAACGGAAAAATATTCTAAAAATGCAGACAATGAAGTTATTACAGATAACAAAGATGCTAATCAATTAAAATAAAGATTTTTTAAATTATTTATACATTTATAAACCCTTTTTTCACAACATAGATTTGGCTTAAACTTCAAACTTGAACTTTTTATTAGTATTTTTTACGCAAATACATAATTTACACGAAAATTAGGAAAATTATTAACACTCTTTAAGCATTTGCGAATGCCGGCGAATCTGAAGAAAGCCGCAAGATATACAAGTGTCCACAAAAAAAAAAAGAATATGAACTTTGATCGATTTGGATTTTAATGCTAAATTTCTACTGATTGCAAACGGAACGGGGCCTGCAATAGTTAAAAGTACAAGCGGCCACATTATAAGAAAATCGTTTCGTTTCCTTCTCGTTTCCTCTACCGCCCCACAGCTGAGTAAAGAAAAGAAAAGTCAAAAGAAAAGTCTCGAATAGAAAAGACATCAGTAACGACAGCAGAAGCAGGAATAGCAACCACTGCGACAACGGCAGCAGCAGCAACTGCAGCAGCATGCTCAACTCCAATGCCAGCAGCAGCAGCAACAACAACAACCAGAGCAACAATCATGGGGGCAGCAGTCGCCGACCCTTTTCCCGCAATTCCTCATCGGTCCGCTCGCATCGTGGGGGTAATGGCGGCGGTGGAAGCGGAGGATTAGGCGGTCGCATGCTCTATTCCCCGCATCCGCACCCACATCCGCATGCCCAGCAACAACAGGCGCAGCAGCAGCAACAGCAACAGCGCTCCAACAACAACAATAGCCTTTTACCCGGCCACAGTCTTTGGTGCAATGTAAATTTGAACAACAACAACAACAGTGGCAGCAACAACAACAACAATGTCAATAACAAAGATGCTATCGATGGCAGAAATTCAAATTGGTAAGAGCCGAGAGCCGCTTGCGTTTAGCAGCGATCTTCAGCGATCGAGTTTTATGTTAGCTTTAAGTGACAACCTACCAAAAAAAAGCGAATTTGAAACGAACCCCATTCCAATCCCCACTAGAGTCCTGCATTGAATGAATTTTAAAAATCATTAAAGTCCTTTGTCGGATTCAAATTATAAAATTATATAAAACGAAACTTGAAATTGATTATTTATTTATCAATCGCCATCATCAGTGGTGCTTCCACTTCTATTTATAATAATTTCTAAAGCAATCTTCTTTGTCTTAAGAAAATTAATTTAAAGTCGCTACTGATATAAACTGTTACAAAGTTAGTAAATGTATTCTGTCAAAATGTCCTAGTTTACCGACAAGTGATTCCAAGTTCACTTTAGCAGGACTCTAATCCGAACCGCTCCCGAGATCCCTTGGTCCCTTAATCCCACCCGATCCCCTTCCATCCATGACTAACAAGACATATCCTTGTAACCCCCCGCCACAACTAGAACAGTTTATCTACTTTCTATCTACTATCTATCGATTACTTCGTAACCAAACCAAAAAAAAAAGAAAACCACACCTGAACTGAAAAATCGAAAATCGCTTTTAGGCTAAAGGGAGAATTTTGTAATTAATGTCGCGTGTCGTAGTGCAACCAAAAAACATTTGAAATTGGTTCTAACCGTTGAATTTTCGAAGCACTAAAAAAAAGCTTGCATCGCATAACGAATATATAAATTACCTCGATCATTTGTAACTCTCTTGCGTTCTCTTTTGCGTACTGTATCTTTTGTGTTCTGTTCCTCGTCGAGATTGGCACATACACCTCTAACCATCCGTTACCGTTACCGTTAACATCCATCCACACACAAACTACTAATTACCGTTGTATCTATGCCTTCACATTACATTTTACATACTGTACACACACGACATAGTACACTGCCCAGCAAGAACAGAGTTATGATTTACTTAATGTTCATCGTATGTACATTTTTAACCGCTTTTATTACCATTACAATGGAGCAGTGTCAAGTTCCGTAGAAGAAACCGTATTAACCGAATCAGAAGCTATTTATTTCCGTTGTAACATCTTATAAAGAACGTTCCATGTTTCAAAAAAAGTTCCGTTCCCTAAGAAAATGCATGAAAAGCACTTGAAAATGGCGAACCAAACTTATTAAGTAGCAATTTCTCTTGAGTTTCGTAGTCGTTTCATTGTCCCGAACGCTTTTTCTTGATTTTGAGTAAAGCGCGCCTAAAGGACTTAAGTACTTACCAGCATGCTATCTCTCTCTATCCCTGCCCCCACACTCTCTTTTTCTATCTCTCTGTCTGGCTCATCAACAATACCCCCCAGGGGCTTATCTCCCACCTCCCACCAACCGACTATATCCCGCGTTGGTAGTTGGCAATTACTCGTAGTTCCTTTGTTAGCTTTTAGATTGTTAAGAGCAGGAATCAGCCGGTTGACTTAAGTGGCTATAATTGATTGGTCAATGAAAATGCAGCGCAACGAAGGAGTCTCCGGCGGAAAAGCCAGCGACCAACGACAATTGTAAGCAGTTAAATAATTAAATCGGGCGGGTAAGTGCTTTTCATGCATCATCAAAAGAAAGGAAAGATGGAGTAGAAGGGGGATTCGGATTATTAAAAATATACATCGTTGTAGCAAGAATAAATATTTTGTTTAAATAATTAATTAGTCATTCTCTTTTTGTAAAATTAAATTAGCAGATTAATTTCCAAAAAAGGTCTTGAAAAAAACGAAACACAAGCCGAATATTCCATACATTTTCGGAGATTTTCCACCAGTTTTAATGTGCTAACGATACTTTTAAATTAATCAAAATTGTTTTATATTCTTGAAAAAAAAAATTCTTGCTGCACGAGAGATGAAGAATTAGAACAGAAAAAATAATATATTCAAGAAGTAGCAAAATATTGTAAAGTTTTGACAATTTAATTTAAATTTAAGGCCCAACTGAAACTATTTTCTGGTAACCAATGTATAGATATTTCTCCCGGGATCCCTAAGACTTAGGCAGCTAGGATTGTACAGATACCACCATTAAGCAATCCTCTAGATAGGCTCAAAACATATCCGCCGATAGAAAGCCCAATCCCGCCGCCACCCACAATATTTTAAATTACATTTTCGTTATTTTTTTACTTTGGGTAAACTTCTTTCGTTTGCGCATAGTGTCGCTTCACGTTTTACGCTATTCGTTAAATTTAAACTAAAAACCAAAACCTGAAAAACTAAGAACAGACATAAATGCGATAATGATAAATATGTGAAATGCAACCGTGAAAAGTGCAAGCCAAGTATGAATTTAGTTACAAAATTTCCTCTTTATCCAAACCGTACCGTAACTAGTTGTAATTTTCTTTCGATTTCGACATTTTATGAATGATGCATTTTAGTTGAGTTTCTTGATTGATAGCTAAGTATATTGACGACAATTGATTGATTGATGTATTCTGCTTAACTTTGCGTAGGTCGGAGGCCCAAAACCGAGTCGAGTTTTCCAAATAATCAACAAACTCAGCTTAATGTTTTACTTATTTATTTGCATTTTGCACACTGCGGCTTAGAATGTTTAATCAAAATGTACCTCATAGAAATTCCAAAAACCAAAACCAACCAAAAACAAAAAGTTCAAATAATAATAATTATCTTAAACGATGCAAAACCGACAAATTACCGAAAAAAAACTACCAAATAGATGAAAAGTCAAATGTTTACATAGCTCGAGCATTCCTTCTCTTTCGTTCCCCTTATTATTTACTCCAATAGCTCTATCTTTCTATCTTCTAATTCCGATTACTGTTTGTGCGTGTGTGTGTGTATCTTTAAGCCAGCCACAATAACAGTTACAACAATTTCAATAACAATAAGAACCAGAGCAGCATTGTATGGTCTTTGTCACACTCCGTTTATCCCGTACATATACTTCTTATATTCTTCTATAATTTGTCGTCTTCTATAATTGTTCTTTGATTTCTAGTCAGTTGCAATTGCAGCTTTTGCATCTAGTCCATAAGAGTTGCATACTACTACGTTGCGCTGACACCGGCTTACGTTACGTTACCTTACAATTGCGTTTAGAAGTTCGGCGCTTAGACACGCCACTCTCCCCCCACTCTCTTGCTGTGTGTGTGTATGTACATAAGTAAATAGGTCTAAGTTCTAAGATATAGTGCGTGCCCAGCTCGATCACGATCCTTTGGGATCCCCTATCCGTTCGGTTCCGTTTCCGTTCTCACCCCGCTAAATATAAACAAATTCTAAAAGTATTTCGTAAAAGCTTTTTCACACAGGCTGAAGAAAAGCTCAAGCTTATATACGTACGAGTTGTTTTTGTACCAGTTTATTTACGTTTTCGGTTTATGTTCTCTTTTGTATAGTTTGGAGCATGACCAGCACTCTCTCTCTCTCTCTATCTCTCTCTTAAATATATTTATACGTATCCAATGTAATTTCTCTCGTGTTAGTGCTAGTGACAACGTTACGTTACGTTAAATTTGAATAGTGTGAAGAACAAGTGTGCGATTGGCATTTTGTCATTTTCATTTCCGTTTCCGTTTACGTTCCTATTCGATTTCGATATCAATTTTTAAGCGTAAGCGTAGTGTGCATAAAATCAAAGCGAGCCACAAATAAATAAATAAAATAGCAAACTAACCAAATTCCATCTAAAATGCATTCAAAGTCAAAAAAATAGCAGACAAAAAAAGGAAAATAGAAAAATCTGCTAATGATGTGAAACAAATTAGTACGTACGTATTTGTTTTATACTAAATGTGTGTACATATCGATATTATATACCTATATCTATATTAAACTAATATCTAATTATTGCATTTTGCCATTTACATAAATATTATTTTTATCTTTTTCGTTTTTCTTTCTTCTTCATAAAAAAAACCGAAAACTACTGCAAAATAATAATAATAAAAAACTATATAAATAACGTATATTATGTGTGTGTGGCTACCACTCTGCATATATACACCACTACTACTACTACTACCTACTACCTGTACATGTATTGCATACAAATAACTATATATGGGTTGTGTTTAATACTACCACATACTGCTACTGCATTGATTTGATTGAACAATTTTCAACTGTATCTCGTACAACCGAATATTATATACTCTCTATATATACGTATATATGTATTACATATTATCTAAACAAACTGCAACTGCAAACCTCAAAATCGAAAATCCAGCGATGTACAAACAAGTAATTCTAGCGGAACTTGTATTTATAACAATAATAGCAAAGCGCATCATCATCACAACAACAGCAACAACAATGGTCACACTCAGAGCCACAGTCACACTAATCATCCCCATTCCCCCCAACACCCACATCCACCACATCCCTCACATACGCCAATGCACCACCCACCACCACCACCACTACCACACAGCAGTGTTCATTCCAATAGCAGCCATCTTCCGAATAGCCAGCAGCGTCTTCCGCAGCAGCAGCCTTATATTAGTAGTTCTTCCCCGCCGAATCACGGCCAGAGCTCGTATCCCAGCTACTACGAGATGTGTCCACAGACCCACACCTATGGTTCCATGTCCGTTTCCCTTGTGAGACTGAATCCAGCCCGCTTGTGCCTCACGCTAGCACCTGCCACGCCCCTCGCCCACTCCCACTCCCTAGTGACCTTTAGTCCTACTTCGAATTCTTTGCCCCATCCCCATCCCCACTCACATTCCCATCCCAGTTCCGGGGATCAGGGACATTTCCATCCGGCGCCGCATAGTAGTCAGAACCATCCATCCGCATCCGCATCCCGGCGCCAGTTTCATCCGCCACACCAGTACCATCCATTGCATAACCCACAACAACAACAACAACAGACTAATCGCCAACCCCTCCCGCTAACACGAACGAATTCAAATTCAGCCAACAACCAAGCAACAACTCTCAATCCAACCAATCCAACAACAAATAGTAACCCTACTGATGTTGTGAATGTAAATTCTTGTACCGATATAATTCCTCATGGGTCTTCGTTTGCGTCTGCGTCGTCGTCGATGATGCCCCAACAACAACAACATCAAATTAATAACGCATCCGCACCCATCAATAGCCACAGCCAGGGACAGCAGGGACCAGGGAACTCCGCCAATCTTGGCCACAATGGCCACCAGCAGCAGCAGCAGCGCGGTGGCTACAACAACAACAGCCGGAATGGGATCGGTAATAATGGTAATGCCAACGGAGGAGGACCACCGGACTACATGAATTATCGGCGAGGCGGTGGTGTTTGTCCAGCTCTGTCGCGAGACTACTCCGGCAATGGCAACGGACACGGCCATAACGGACGCCGACACATGTCCGACAATCACCTGAACAATGCCTCCCCGTCCATGAACGGTCACAACAACTCTGGACACCATCAGCGCAACTACAACGAAAGGAATTTGAATAATGTAAGTTTTTTGAAAATTAGTTTTGGCAGTACCATTATTTCAATACCTTCTTATCCCCCAGCACTTTGGAAACGCTTTGGATCAGGGCGGACCAGACCACCGGGATCGAACTGACGGCTCGTACAACTTCATGCGAAATGGAGGAGGCAGCGGTGGCTACGGACGCAACGGATCCCATTACCAGCACATGGGATACAATAGCAACAATGGTGGTGCCTCTACATCCTCCGGTGGCCCCGGGTTGATGGGAGAACTTCCATCGGGATCGGGATTGTCGGGTTCCTCGCTGTCCCTTAACAACGGTCCCAACGGTGGACTCAACTCTGACAGTCCGTCGCGCAAGCGCCGACGCATCTCTGGCAGGCCCCAGAACGGCCCGCAGCCCCAGCACAGATGTCTTATGACTCAAGTAAGTTTTTCAGAGAAATGTTTGCGGATATTTAGCTTTTAGGGCGATAGAATACTAAAAATTTAACACATTTTCCAAAAACAATTTTTTAAAAAGCTTTTTACGATTTATAATGGAAGCTGGCCACTCTAATCCGTTACGATAACAGCAATAATGCAACTCTGGCAAATATTTATTTGAGCCTTGTTTAGTTTAATTTCCGTTTCCTAATAAATCCCCGGATTTACTAACTTGATACTTAATTGAGAAATTGTTAAAATATAATTATTTTCATCATATTCAGATGCAGCAGGGCAGTCCACCGCTTCGTCGTCCGCGACTACGCGACGTAGCCACCTCCACACAACAGCAGTACGGTCCGCCAGTGCATCCGCATGGGCAACAGCAGCAGCCACTGTCAAACTACCATGCGATGCACCATCACCAGCAGCAGCAGCAGACACACTATGGTCCGCAGCATCAACAAGTGCCACCGCCACATGCTGCTCGGTCTTCTTGGGACTTGGGCGGCAGCGGAGGAGGCGTCGGAGGAGCACCCACCAGTAGCACGGTGGGCCCAATTTTGCAACAGGTGCCAGCAGCGCCGCAACCGCCGCCAACTCATCAACAGACAGTGGGAGTGGGCTATCCACCGGCGCCGCCGCAGCCCACCTCGTTGATGGTCGACCTCAACCTCAATCAGGTGCCCGTCAGCTTGCAGCTGCGTCCCTCGGAGCCCTTCTGGGCCTCCTTCTGTACGTATCCGATACCGGCGCAGGCCCGTCTGGCGCCCTGCCACCTGCACGGCGTCTACACGCAACCCTTTGCCGCTGCTCCGCCACCAGGACTGGCAGCTCCACCGCCGCTGCAAGTGACACCAGTTCCGTCGCAGGCACAGATGGCCGCTGCCGCTGCGGCTGCCGCCCAGCAGATGCTGGCTCAGGCCCAGTTAAGCGCGCACCAGGATCAGCGGGACGTGACTACTATAGCGGTGACCAATTTGGGACCCATCGCACCACCAGGCGCCCACCATTTGGATGGACATCACGGCCCCGGCGGAGGTCCACCAACTGGTCCCCATGGCCATCCGCACGCTCATCCCCACGCCCATCCGCATGCCCACCAGCTGCCTCCGGGCATTCACATCACTCCGCTGAGCGGAGCGGCGGCAGCGGCCGCCACGCACCACCTACATTCCACTGCGGCTGCTGCAGCGGCCGTCGCCGCCCAGGCAACCGCCCAGATGTCCGCCGGGCCACAGCAGATAATCATTTCATCGGATCGACGCACATTCCCGCCCCACCGACGCATACCGCGTTTCTGGCCGGCAAACCACGGCCATCGTCACGTCCTGCCACCGCAGTCGCTTGCCGCCCACCAGGCCCCGGTGCAGATCCAGGCCACTTCGGGCATCATCAACCCGGGCTTCTTGCTCAACTTCCTGTATGTTTCTTTCACAAATCCACACAAAATCGTTTAAATTACTAAAATGAGTATCTAATATTCTAGTGCCATGTTCCCCCTATCGCCTTACAACCAACACGATCTGAGCTCTGGCGACACCAACGAAACGGAGAACTACGAGGCGTTGCTTAGCCTGGCCGAGCGATTGGGCGAAGCGAAGCCAAGGGGACTTACCCGCAATGAGATTGATCAACTGCCGAGCTACAAATACAATCCAGAGGTGCACAATGGTGAGTGTAAAGCGGGCTAACAAACGCCTAAATAAATATTCAATAAGAAAACTATGTTTTTATCTATCGGAAGTAAAATTTCATATATCATAGATACTGTATCCATATATAGATATTTCCTGTTATACTAATATATCTTTTTATATGCTATCCTTCAGGCGATCAATCATCGTGTGTGGTGTGCATGTGCGACTTCGAGCTGCGCCAGATGCTGCGAGTCCTGCCCTGCTCCCACGAATTTCACGCCAAGTGCGTTGACAAATGGCTACGCGTGAGTATCTACAAGCATTTAAATTCAAAATAAATTATAAAATCCCAACTCAATCCCCTCAGTCAAATCGCACCTGTCCGATTTGCCGTGGCAATGCCTCAGACTACTTTGATTGCTCGGAACAGCAGCATGCGGCTCAGGCGCAAGCTCAGGCAACGGCCGTAGCTGAATCCGTTTTGAGCAGTGACGACAGCAGCGGCGAGGTGGCAGGAACCTCTGCATCAGCAGCAGCAGCAGCTACAGCCAATCCCCAGCAGAGCCAAGCAGCCTAGACGCCTTAGAAACGCAATAGCATTTCCACATAGCTGACGCTTTGGCTTTTCCGGGTGGACGACAAGTGGACGAGGTGAAAGTCATTGGGAAGAGCCCAGCTTGCGACCACCCACCATCATCAACCACGCAACGAATCCAACTGCCAAACCGTCGATGCTTCCCCTTCAGCTACATATAAGCGCCAATATCCTGGCAAGAGCCTGACTCGTTCTGCACATCGGCCGCGCCTCGCACATCTCGCGGCAGCCAGCTTCTTCAATAGCTTGTCGTATACCTTAGTTTGTATGTGAGTAACTAGGAGCAACCCGTATAGGCATACCACCAAGAATTTGACTTAGGGATATACTTATATATTAATATATATTTGCGTGAATTAAAGCCGAATGAGTAACAAGTGTCTGTATATATGCCAAGATTTGCACAAGTTTCATTATAGATTTCCTTTGTCCCTTCTTCACTCTCGAGGATATCCTAAATATCCATTAAACAACTATATACGAACAAATATATATTCTTATGCTTGGAATCGGTCTCCCAAGGATCCCTCTTTATAATTTGTGGAGTTCAGGAATTATTAGTCTCCAAGAAACGAATATTAATGGACTTTGGGAGGCCGTTGCCAAAGAGGGAAATGGTGTATCTTGAATTGTTGCTGTCCATCTATACGCCTATACCTATGAATAACTCAAAATTGAATACAGTAAATACTAAAAAATGGAATATGTATATGTATACTTAGATTTGAAATTTGTATTTGTGTTTTATGTTTTCTGATTTTGTTGAGTTGGGCTTGCATAATTGCTGCTTCCTCTCGTACTTTATTGTAATTACTACTATGTATTAATATTAGTTTCTTTTTGTATAACCACGTACTATATTTATCCTAATACGATATACATACATACAAACAAGCCAGCATATATATAGTGCATTGCATTTTATACTAATTGTACGAACTGAACCCACTGAAGAAGTTCTTCTTCTTGCACTAAGCAAAACCAAACAACAAAACATGCAAAGGACGAGACGGTATATCTTTAAAAGAAACATAAATCGTATATATGTACATATATACACACATATATATATTTTTTTCGTTTCTACTTGAGAATTTGAGAATTAGTAACTATAAACGGAAGCAACTAACTTTGAAACTTATAAGCAATCTTTAAAATCGACTAATCCAGAGGAGCGGATGATAAGCGTTTCAGCAAATATACTATATAGATGCATATATACACACACCATACACCACATTCACACCCACTAGAGACGAGAGAAGAGGGAAACCAAGCGTAATAAGAATTTAGAGACATATGTAACATATATTTGGTGGGCTTATTAATGTATTTGTAGTAGAAGTGTGCGCAATTAAACAAACAAAAATGAGGACACACGAGTATCGTATGCGTAGCCAGCTGGCGGCGTCCACCTACTTCCGTAGTATTTTGCCTTTCGAACTGTAACGTCTGTAGCTCTAAACACCAGCATTAAATATTTACACATATAAACCTCCTTGAATCAATGTGACTTGTCTATTAAAGCGAGAGAGTAAGGGTAGAGGAAGGAAGTCTAAAGTTACAAATTAATGTTTCGCATCAGATGCGCGAGAGTATTGCAAGTATCAAGTATCACCACAAACACACACCCAGATATATAGAGAGTTTCCTTATGATATGCAAACTACGTGCACTAGCCTTTGAAGCAGCGGGGAAGGACAGCAAACAATTTTTACCAATATACATGTACAAGTACCATACAATAATTATCTAACCAATTAAAGTGGAACTAAACCAAACGAGAATATGAGAGAAGAACACGATGAACAAGTAAATTGAAATGATTCCTGCCCTCCATTCGTATTAAAAACAAAAACAAAAACCATTGAAACTAACTCAACAAACTTTTTATAGCATATTATACTATGGATAGCATTGATTTTTTGTGAAAGTGGACGATATACATACATAACGTTAGTTTAGCCTTTTCGGGTATTATGCAGCAAGCCGTATCGTATCTAATTGGGGCATCCGTTGCTTATAGCGAGAGTTTCCAGCACTACAACCCACCCTGAGTCCCAAGTTCCCAGGCCCCAATGCCCCAAATGTTCTCAGATCCTTAATAACGCTATGCATTACCGAAATCTTGATACCTAGTATATATGTAAAATGTGTGTGTATTTGATATGCCTGGTACTTGTAGAGAGTCCTTCGATTTACCAATACAATCCGTCAATTGTTTGCTTGAATACCAGAATTTAAATAGTCTTTTTTTACGAATATTCAACTTAATAAGAAGTTCTAATGTCAACGCCTTAAGATATGCAATTTAATTTTCATAAAGGACATCGAGTACCGGGTATAGAGTGGTCGGATCCCTCGACTGTAGCGTTCTTTCTTGTTTGAAATCTATAAATGAATAATGGTATTTCCAAAAGACCATGTAAAGGTGTTGTGCTTTTCTAGAATTTTATTAGTAGGAACATCAAACTGAAGGATAAACGAATGAAACCCAAATAAAGTTTATTTTTTGTCACAATAACAGAACGTTATGATAAAAGCAAATAATTATATATAGAATATATTATATACATGAATTGAATACCTTTTGTACGTGCACTGACATAATTACCTACGAGTATATGTAAAAAATTCAATCAACCAAGCTAAGCAGAAAGTAACTTTAACTTTGTATCTTTAACAAACGTATTCGTTTTCGATCCGGTTTCTCAATAATTTAAAGATCTTAAGTTCGTTCTATATCTATCCGTCTATCCTGAACTAACAGCACTAATACTAGGTGTTTCCATCGAATAGTTTTCCTCTAACAACTCTCTTCTGGTTTATTATTTTCCAAACAATTAACAAAAATCAAAAGCTTATCATAAAAATATATTTATAGTATAACAAAGTGAAAAATAAGAAAATAAAAAAAATAAAACAAAAAAAATTATAAAGTTTTGCTGTGATGTACGTTATATATATTTAATTACATAAAATGCAATAAAATTTAAAACATATAATGCGTAATTCCAAATTATTACAACAAAACAAAGTAAAGAAAAACCAAAAACAAAAAAACAGAAGGATGATTAAAAAATACAGAAACATTTTATGCATGAGAATTTCTCCGAAAAACAAAAAACAAAATAAAAACCAATATGTACGACATACTATAACATCTACACTTGTCTAGAATTTATGCAATTTTAAATGTGACTATTATTTTACATTTTTGTAGACAAGAACCGAGACACACTCTCTTCTAGTAATTGTAAAATCAGTTAACCATAGTATTAAACAACAACAAACGTTTTTTCAGTGGCATTGTAACGGTGAGCGGGCGTTTTTAATGTTAATTGCAATAATTTCAATTTTCGGTTTTGTATTATCCGCAAAATTTCAATAAAATTCAATGAACGTCAATAAAATGTTAATGTGTTTTTCTGTATTTGAAAATGGGGAAGGTTTGTGGATATTAAATCATTTTAAAATATAGATCTTTTAAAGTTTTGTGAAATCTAATCTGTAAAATCATAAACTATTTAAAACAAGAAAGGAAGCTAACTTCGGTTCGCCGAAGTTTATATACCCTTGCAGATTGCAATTGAACTATAAAATTAAAGTCGAAATTCTGAAATAATAATAAGTGGTCAATTCCCAAATTTGATTAAAATATTTTGAGAAATAGCTAAACTCTGAATTTTTTATTATTACCCTGATTGTTCCTATGGCAGCTATAGGATATAGTTGTCTAATTTTCATGAAATTAAAACTAAGATTCTCAAACAATATTAAGTGGCCAAATCTCAAATTTGATGAAAATATGTTGAGAAACAGCGAAGTTAGGATATTTTCTATTATTTTCCTGATTGTTCCTATGGCAGCTATAGGATATAGTCGGCCGATTTTCATGAAATTAAAACTAAAATTCTGAAAGAATATTAAGTGGCCAAATCTCAAATTTGATGAAAATATGTTAAGAAAC